>JAVTVY010023241.1:0-85961 GCA_036873755.1 Hanleya hanleyi | reverse complement strand
ACAGTCATTCTTCATTAGAAAGTCCATTCCCAGGATCCTATGTAGTTGTATGTTAGTTACATGTATACCATAACTGATTGGTTAGTATCCATTTCACAGATTCCACGGATACTCAATAATGTCTGATTAACTGTCATCAACTGCATGGACGTTGTCTGTGTTACAGGTCGACTTTTCCTGCAGTATACGGTTGTATACACACTCAAATAAAATTGTAACTCAAGATCAAAATTTATCAATAACAAATACGGTTTCTGTTTCGGCCTGGAACATAGTCATCCGCTTCCTGGTGGTTCTAACCCTACCTTTCATACAGCTTCGTTATCCTGTCTATGTTGTTGCTGACGGTTTTACATAGGTGAAACACGTTATTTCTGACGAATAGCTGTTTGTCCCATCTTCATCTGTTTCATGGAGCTTCCTTGGACCTACAACCGATCCTTGCCCTTTTGGGCCGGTTGTATCGCGTTTTCCGATTTACGTTGTGCAATTTATAGCTGATATGTTTCAATCCACGCCAGAACAATCGTGGATCACGTGTCCTCTCCTGACACCTTCAACATTCGATACTAGAATGACTTTTAACCTTTGAGCTTGTGTTTTGACATATCCGTATGATACCCTATTAACACATTCTTTGTTTTTCACTTCCAGGGAAGATTTGATCATCGATTCATCATTGCAGTGTGTGACATCTGCACGCCTGCTGAACTTGTCTGTAACACCAGGGTTGCCATGGTTACACTGTGCATCTACCTGCCTGTAACCGTTGATCTCCAGTGCAAAAGTTGCAACCGCTGATGATTTGACTGGTTGGATATCTGTATACTAGAGTATCCAAGTTTTCTATAGCATTGAAGAAGGATATAATTGTCAACCATTTAAGATGTGGAGTGTCCATACCAGGATGTCGAATGAAAGTGGCCAACTCTCTTATCGCCTGTCCCTGTTCGCGTAGATGCTCCTCACTTGTGTTGATGTTCCCTCAGCTTTGCTAAACCTGTGAACTTGATCTCGCACCATAAATCTAGTTCCCAGAACTTCTATCAACTTGGTTGAAATCTTGAAATTTGTTCATCGGAGTTGCTCGCTTCGCAGCCCTGTCTACCTGTCCGAGTTGTGGATGTACATCTGTTTATTTAGGATTTGGTCTGCAGTTATTCCTTCCATGAACTGTCACTATAACCTATGGGGTATTCATTTCCTCTGACGACGATTTGCGCCTTACACGTGAGTTACGTCGTCTAGCCAACTCACGCGGGGGATGTTCTCAAAGCCGGAATGCTGACTACCTCATCTTCCAACTACTGTTGATGTGATGGATGAAATTACACTTCGGGATGACTGTCCCTCATTAATGCTGATGTCCGGATCTCTCTGCATTTTTCGTCGGGATGTATTTAACAGTTCAGCAAGGCTTAATGACAGTTTATGTACTTATGACACCAAGTACTGTAGAAACAATACTAATCCCACCGCTCGTCACCAATTGTAGCGGAAATTTCCAGTACTACATGTGTTAGTATGGAAACTTATTTTTCAATGTCTAGATATGCTGCCACCAGTACCACTAAGGGTGATACGACCTGTATGAACTCTCGTTCCTTATGTGAGACTCGAGCGAGAACTGTTCTACACTGGTTTCTATTATGTACGACCTTGTTTCTTCTTTATGAAACCTTATTGAACCTCTGCTTCAATAGACTTGAACACAAATATAACCAATCTCTCTTCGGGGGTGCCGCTACCAAGGGGGTACGTTTTCGTCGTGTCACCAAGTACTTATACATTCAATCATGACACTTGCTCCATTCGCTGCTGATACTGCTGTGGTGAGGTTTCAACATCTATTGTTGTGGTATTTCATCCAGTCACCATAGTAAATTATATGGTCCCTTGACTTATAATTGTAGCGGAATTGAATAATTCAGTTGCAGTCACTTTTGCAATAGACTATAGTCCAATACCAATGATGAACATCAACAACGGTTTCAAGTTCAACAAATAACATTATAACTGTTTATTCACCTATATACAATTTCTGTTGTATACCAGTTTCATATAGTGCCTATGCTATTCCTTGCATATATGTTTGCACCATGTTGAAAATAAATCTGACATCTCTATAGTTGTTATGGTTGTATTTGCAATGATATGGATCTACACGAGATCCCAGTTCGCTGTGTGCAGAACTTGCACAGAGTACAATACAAATACGTTGTGTGCCGAAATGGTTATGGATACAATGTTGCTGTGCAGAAACGGTTGCACTTGCCGCCGACTCGGGAGACCCAACACTGTATACGGTCTGTGCCAAATCGGTTGCCTGAGCAGATTTGGTTGTGCTGGCTTAAATTCTGCTATAACCGCTTTGCGTGCCAAAACTGTTTATTTTCCTTACTTACTAGAACTAACTTTCATGATTATTCACTGTTTATGACTTTTGCTCAACGAAGTTATCCTTAGAAGTTCAGCTCAACTGTCGCGGTATGGCTTCCTGCCGCTCTCAGCAGAGTGCACTGAAATAACCTGGCTCCGCACAGCAAGTGGGATTTCCCAGGTTAAGCTCAGCAAATGGGAATTGCCATGTTAAGCAGAACAGGATTTCTAGATGGTGTACAGCTCTTCTTGCAGCGCTAATTCTGCGGAAAATCTTGCTATTTATTTAGGTTGAATAGTATAAACATCTATCCTTCAAGTTGGTTGTTTTTACGATAGCAACTACGGTTTTATTTTAGCTGTTGGAGAGAACTTGTATGTCCGGCTCTGAGAGCATCACCAAGTGTACTGTGCGAAAACGGCTGTATTTATAGATTTCTGACAAAGCAGGCGGAGCCTAAAATACTACACGAAATGAGACGATCTGATTGGCCGAGAGCCGAAGTTTTGGCTACTGTCAATCACAATTGTACACAGAACGGCTGAGAAATACGAAATGGGGAAATATTTCCATACCCCATACAATTTTATAACTAAATAATTTCCGTATAATTATTTCATGTTTCTGACTGAACTTATGTGAGAAATATACCCAAAGATCTGAAGTTTGTATTGTATGTTTAAATTCAACTTCGTCCATCGCTAATTTATGAAACGAGGTCGGGAAACACTGTCAAACTTCCCCGCCAAGTTCCCGCTCCATCCTCAAACAGCGTGTTCGCAACGAAAACATATCGGTGTTCCGTGCGATAAAACAGAAGAATGGAGATGCCATCTGAACGATTAATAACCGCATGGTAAGCGTAATACTATCAATTTCCAAGTTATAATGTCCCAGACGCTAACTCGTCCGACAAACATAGTTTCTGACCGAAAATCCTATAACTTGACAACAACAACACATACATGCAGTGAAAACTGGCGGCAAATCAGGTTGTCAAGAATTCTGATAAACTTCTGAAATCTATAGCGCTTAAATTACTACCGTACGTATTATGAGCTGACACTTCGCCATAATAAACTTGAATCTATTGTGCAAACATAGATAAGTAGGAATTTGCATGAAATTACGTGTAAGAGATGAAACTCACGGATTTCCGACTCTGGGGGTAAATTTCTCAACAGGCCAAATTTCATCACACAGACGATGTATGCGTGAGGCTCTCGACGGTCTAATGTTTATGTTTTGGCGCTGAAATCGAGGCTCAAGAATGTGGGTCGCTTTATCCAAACATAGATCTTTAAAACACATTACTGGCGAATTTTCGCCACACTATTCCGTATGACAGTTAGCATCAATTACAAATGTGTATGAAATAGAATAATAAAACACAACGTGCTTTTCTGCAATAGAGAGGCGGCCAACAGTTTTCAATGACGTCAGCAAGACATGGTGATATTCTATACTTGAAATCCTAATTATATGACTTATATACAAATCATCAACTTCAGGCAGTCATCTGTGAACGAATGAGGCTGACAGAATTTTGTGTGAAGATCATTTTGAAATTGCTCGACTACAAATCTTGGAAAAAAGTGCTAACTGAATAACATTAGAGAAGTAGTTCAGCTTTGGTACCTGTAGAATATGGCGATATTCAGTTTTGTTGACATTTGATGCTGACGTAGATTGCAGAATCTTGAACAAATATACTCCAGAGTGTAATTTAGAAGGAATTTGTCCTCGATCAATCTTCTTTTTTCATTTCTTTGGTTACCGGTAATTATTTTTCTTTGGATATATTCAGAACCTGGTCAGAAATTACTATATACTATATCTTTCTCGTCAGTCGTATATTCGTTTTCTCATTGATTAAACCGGCTGAATTGATAAACTGCAATTACTCTAGGATAATTTTTTCCCCTACGTGACATTTCAGATCTCCATGACAACGATCAGGTGGATCCTTGGCATGGGAAGTTGATGTGCCAAGTAGAAAAAAATTAACCCCGAAGTAATTTGCAGGTTATCTCGCGGAAGAGGCTTTACATCATTAATGACATTAAGAACATGCGGAAAACACCGGATGTTTGGATTTGAAGTATTTATGAGCAGATAGTCTCCAAATAAATACATGACATCCGGACTGATTCGGTTTGGTTTACATTGATTTCGTTCGACCTCGATTACATATGAAAATATTTTATATGAAAATGGCAACATTACGTTATGGCGGAAGGGACGAGAGGATCTTCCGTTCTTGTTACGTATTTAACATATCATTTGTCGAATTAAAATACACATCTTCAATGTCTGGTTCCACATTCCACATTATGAAAATAACCACTGTTAGCTAATGTGTTCTGACATTGGGAACGTATTTGTGTATGGACAATGGCTGCCCTCGCGCGTTCACCAGACCTGAGCAAATATTGAACTATCGTCTGTGTGCTTGCCTGTGTGTCAACACCCGTACCACAAAGTTTTCCTTGTCCAGTATTCATATGTATCCTTATGAACGACTAACCACTATTTTCTGCAAATTCTCCAATTGCCCAGGTTCTCATATCGTGTGTAGGGGTAACCAGTTTTAGTTGCTGGCAGCACTCGGTCATATCCGTTTATACTCGAAGATAGAATGATATCGCTGCCTTTCACAACCGAGAACTACAAAGAAAATCTTAGCACATTTCTAATAAATCCTTGTATTAGGTCTGCTTCTTGTGCTTGTTATTGTAATCCACATATTCAGTATTCCAAAGGCTCTCTCGAGGTTCTCTCTATCACTCACCGACAACGATATTGCAGTGCTCTTGCGCAGCTCCTTTCTTGGACTTCCTTCTTACTTTTCTAAGACGACTTGTACACATAAACAGTTATTTCTCACCTTGATTGGTGTTCATGTTATTTCTAGGACCAGTTGAAATATTTCGCAATACACACAGAGTAGTTGTAAAATTGTCACGGTAAACTTGGTCGTGTGTACCAGACTGACAGACTGCACTGACTACATTCCTTCAGTATGAATATTGATTTTATACTTGAATAAACTGGCTGTGATTGATAATATGAATACTGAAATTGACGTACATATTTGTCAGCGTCCCATGAGATGTCACAGTGATACGCCAATGCCAATACTCTCACAAATCAATCAGATCAAAACTTCGTACGATTCACCAAAGCGATCAGCTGAGAATCAAGCATACGGATAGAATGTTGTGTGAAGTCATTTCGAAATTGTTCATTGCAGAAACTTGGGAAAAAAAGCTGACTCATTGATATCTGAAAACTTGTTGAGCTATATCATGAAAGATGTTGGCGATATTCAGTTTCGTTGACAGCTGATGTGGATATAGATTACGTAGAATCTTTGACACGTATAATCAGGATTTAAATTGAGATCGATCTTCTTTTCATTTATTTAATTATTTCTCCAAGGATATGTTCAGATATACATTCACCTGATCAGGCGTTGCTATGTGGAATCTATATCTTTCTCGTCTGATGCTTCTCAATGCAAAGGCATACACATTTCTGTTTTCATTATTTACCTGCTCGTTGTCATGGAGATTTAATATGACAGGTAAACACTAAATTAATCGTCAAGTAATGGCAGTTTAACTCGCGTATTAAGGCCTGTACATCATTAATGGTATAAGGACGTGTGCGTATATGGCAAATACAGACGTCAGTCTACTGGGATTCGAAAGGAAGTCATGGTCCATATCGAAATTTCTGGTCAGTAATCTAAATACAGTAACATCTGTTCTACCAAGAAATACTATAATGTTCAAGAGATTTGACATTCAATTTCCTCTCATCAATTTATCACGCGTCAGTATGAATGAATTCAATGTTATTTCACACGGGCTTTATTTCCATGGTGGGAAACCACTTAAAACTGACCGTCATGCGGAAAAGGAAAGAAGATGACATCGATTTAAGTGTCTAGGTCAGACAGTTACTGACTAAGAAGATTGACTCGATACAACCTTGGCATTGTGCCATTCGAAACGACGGCCAGACGAACCGATATTCCATACCCTCAACATAAACTCGTAGGCTAACGTAACAACTCGATACTGTACTGTGATGAACCCATGGTCAAGCATCATGGCCTACATAACAATTGACCACTTTGATGTCTGAGCTAGACTATTGTCCTGGTGATATGTGTCGTTGTATTTGACCAAGAGACTAATATCTTGCCTTCAATTCTAGTTCTATAGGGAATACATATAGACGTCTGTAGTTATTCCAGTTCCCGTCTGCCATTTCTATCTCCAAATGAACAGCCCGATTCCATCCATTCAATTCCTTCCGTTTTTAGTTCACCTTGATTGCGACTAATTAGATTGACGGAAGTGATTTTAAAATAAATCACAAGTCGCATATTACAAAGCTGCATTAAGCTGGTATAGCAGTGCGAATAAGCCAGGCCATTCCAGGAACCACGTTCTGCCACCACTAGCATGCACCCGGGCCACGCTGTAAAAAGAGGTTAAAAATTTAACGTTTCATTTTGAGACGGTAAATATGTCACCAATTATTGAAGTGTAGTAAACATTCAGCTCAAGTTAAATCACGAACACTAGGATTAATTGTGTTTCTTTCTCTCCATGGCAATGGCAAACTCGTATTAATGAGAAAACGTCTGCCACTATATTGAAAGCATGAGACCTGCGAGATATATATTTCCAATAGTATTGGTGATAAATGGTCAGGTTTCGAATGAACCAAAAAGGAAATATTTACCCGGTAATCAAAGAAATGAACAAAAAAAAACTGATGGAGCGCAAAATTTCCTCCCAATTTCACTCCTGTGGACTTCCTTTTCCTCTGCAGAGTATATGCGTTTAATATTCTGCACAATCTTGGTCCAACATTTCTGCTGGGCAGATAACGCAGCTTTTAGGAAAACCAAGTTCCCACTCGATTGTTTACAATCATGATAGTCGAATCACTTAATTTTTAATATCCTTGAGCATTTTTTTATCCTGATATCTTCGACCAATTTTGAAATAATCTATATCCAAAATTCTATCAGCCCGATTCGTTGCAAGCTGATTGCTTTGAGGAATTGTGCGGTATGGGTCTCGCCGATTGGCGTTACCCTTCACAGTTCCTAGGCTGAAACCAATATTAGTCTTTATATTATCAATCATCAACAGCCAGAGTATTGACTCGTAAATCAATATTCCTACAGGAATGTTGCTGTATTTTCTCCTGATATTGTACAAGTGTTGACACATAAACACTATAAATTTCTACTAAGCGTACCTTCTCGAAATTTGGACTTACTGTCTCCAAATTAAAAAAAAATGTATATTTTTAATCATGGCCCCTATCATCCTCTCCCAGGGTGCTTTGCGCTACGCTGCATTTACCCCTGTAGCGATCTCGCCATTTTTTACAGGATTCTTGTAAAAACCAAGAACTGTTCTATCTGACTGTTTTACTGATCGCAAAATGTATATTTATCTCGAAATACGCCAAACGGTTATTCAATGTACTTCAAAACGCCAGTTTCACACAGTTTGAAGGCAGCTTTTTGACAAATTACCCTGGCACTATATGTTGCGGAAATATATATCGGTGAGTAGCGACTGATATCAATTCGCCCAGTTAGACGGTCGCCATATTCGTTCACTGTGGCAACAGATGACCTCGGGTCATCAACGGCACAGTACAGTCCGTGAGACCTTACAGCGCTAAATGGAGAGGGGCAAAGCAGAACGAAATGAATGCCTGGTAGAGCTTGGGCCCCTATATGCTTCCATAACCAATAAACACCGCTTACATAAGATCAGAAATCCTAACTTATCTCAGTTTTTTTTATTTGCCACTCCATCACTGTTTAAACGCTTTCACTCTCTACTTTGTATTTAGACGGGACCTATAGCCCCTGTTTCGTAAAATGGAGGTCAAAGGCAAACGGTCAAGGTTACTCAGCCAAAACCAAGAAAGCATAAAAAGTCGCAATTTTTTATGGATACATTGAGGGGAGAAAATATGTCGTGTGCCAAAAGATCAAGATCAAATTTCAAGGTCACAGTGACCACAAATCAGACATCTTTGACAATTGCATTTTTGTGACTTGAAAGATTAGAGATCAAAGTCACTGACCCCCAAAATAAAGAATTCTTTGAAAATCGTTTCATAAAAGATACTTTATGGGAAGATAATGTGCTAAATATCAAATAGAGGTCAAAAGGTTGAGGTAATTCAGCTCGAAAAAAAAACAGGGGAATAAATAGTTAAGAATCTTGATTCTGTGCTATAACTTCAATTTAGGGATGTTGAATGTGGCCAAATTCCCCAAGTCATGACAAACGGTTGGAGATGTGATCTCTCCAGTACTAGAGTGTGTATTGTGTTCTTTCCATATATACCTTAACATCAAGAGAGACGAAACACATGGGCGGAGGCTACGAATGTCCGGTGGCTAAGAGTGTCCGGGCTCCTATCTTCTAACCCAAGAAGGACAGCTTTCCCCACATTAGGGACAAGTGTCCGTCTTTAGTTACAATAGAAGAGGATATGAAAAGGGACACTAATAACCAGGACATTCTTATCCATCACACCGGATTCACTGTTTACTTTTCGCTCTATTTACTATTCAAATGATGTACCAATCTCCATACAGAGATTGAAGGTCAAGATTTTGCATGTTCATAGAACTACAATTTAATTATATTCCAGAAAATACTGGCTCGGGTGAGAATCGAATTTTCTGGCAGGGTGTTTCACAATGTAGGAATATAGAACTACAGTTGTTCCAAACTGTATACCATCTCCTCTTCAGCGTCAACCATAATCCCAGTTCTATAGTTGATTCAACGGTTAATTACTGCGTCGTGGGTTATTCACCCTATGCTGTGCCGAGAACCAGCGGATATATATTTTATGACGCAATTACGAAGATAACAGCTATATTATTGAAGGAAATGAAGCTTGTAAGGCTCGAGGATTGGATGGAGTTACGGTCATTGTCGAGTAATGCCAGCGGTGATGATGATTGAATCGGTAACTCAATTTCATCCCATAGTAATCAGATTACTTCAATAAAGCACACCAGGTCATCTGCAGATTATGGAACAAGGCGAATGGACAGGATTAAATGCGCGTTAGACTGTGATGTTAAATCTATTCGATATTTTATAAGTTGGCACTATAGGCGTCAATTTGTTTTTGGAGACTAATTGGTAATTATCTTTTCTTGGATATTCAGAGCCTAGTCAGGAATTACTATGTGGAATCTATAATATATCTTTCTCGTCAGACGTAAATTCGTTTTCTCATCGATTAAACCGGTTGAATTGATAAACTGCAATTACTTCAGGATTAACTGTATTCCGTACTTGACATATCAAATATCCATGACAAGGATCAGATGGATCCTTGTGTTGGTGAGTTAATGTGGCAAGTAGAAAAAAAATTAACGCTGAAGTAATTTGTAGTTTAACTCGCGGAAGAGGCTTTACATCGTTAATGACATTATGAAAATGCGGAAAACCAGATGTTTGGATTTGATGCATATATGATCAGGTAGTCTAAAAATAAATACATATCATCCGGATTCATTCTGCTTGGTTTACATTGATTTCGTTTTCGATCTCGTTCACATATGAACCAATGACTGGGAAGGAAAAAAAGACTTGGTAGATATTATGTTTTTTGTTAAATTTATCAGTTACATTATTCATCAATGTAGAAATGCTTTCTTCCATACATTGTAATATTACGTGATTGTGGAAGGGACAAGAACGGCTTCTGTTCTTGCCCCTCCCGCCTTTTGACATACCACTTGCCGATATAATACATTACCCTTCAACAAATACATACATGTCCTCAATGTCTACCCGTCCATTTCACACTGGTTGATGGAAAACTACTGTTTGAATGTGTTTTCTGGAACACAAGTTTCGCGTGTTCTGGCATTGCAAACTTCGTCCGTTCACCAAACCTGAGCAAGTATTGAACTATCGTCTGTGTGCTTGAGTGTGTGTGTTTGTGTCAACACCCGTATACAATAAAGTTTTCCTTGTCTAGTCTTCTTGTATCCTTGTAAACGACTGACCACAATTTTCTGCAAATTCTCCTATTGTCCAGTTTCGTGTGCAGGGAAACCGGTTATATTTGCTGGCAGCACTCGGTCATATTCGTTTGTATTCGAGGATCGAATCATATAACTGCCTTTCACAACCGGAAACTACAATGAAAATCTTAGCACTTGTATCATCTGCTAGAGTTTCTGATGAATCCTTGTTTTCCGTCTGCTTCTTGTGCTTGTTGTTGCAATTCCCATATTTCGTATTCCAAACGTTGTAGTCCGCCAAGCAATATCGATACGTCTCTATTCCCCCACATTTACACAGTTCACGTGGTGCAGAGACTTTGCAATACGCTTGCGCAGTGTCCGTTTGAGGCTTTCTGACGTCTTTTCTATGACAACTTGTACACATAAGCAATTATTGCAGTGATTGGTGTTCATGTTATTTCTTGGGCCAATTGAAATTTTGCAGTATTTATCAATACACGCAGACTTGTTTATGTCGAAAATTGGAAAATTTTCAAGAAAAACTGGGTCGTGTGTCCCAGACTTAATATAAATGACGCAGAGAAGGATATATATCCACCTTCACTGGATTTAAAGGAAACTACAGATAACCCTACAGGCACATCGTATTTAGACCTATATCTCTATAAAAATGAAGCGGGCCTTCTCTCTCGTCGACTGTATGACAAAAGAGATGATTACAATTTCGACATCGTAAACTATCCCTTTCTGGACAGTAATATTCCAGTGGGACCTGCATATGGCGTATACATATCACGCCTAGTATCATTTGCTAGATCCTGTGTTAAATGTGACGATTTTAATCAACGTCACAAAACATTGCTGCAGAAACTTATAAAACAGGACTACAACACCAAGCGCCTCCACTCAAAGTTTCTCAAATTTGGCGATACATATCGCATGCTGATAGCAAAATACGAACGTAGCGTTCAAGATCTATAGCGTTACGTTTCGTAACTTGTGTCTAATTCCGCTTAACCCGGGCTAGGGGCCGTATGAACCCACGTACTTCAAGATCCTCATGGTACTCATATGAACAGTCACAATCAAAGCGTGACTGAGATACATCATTCTTTAGATGACGACTTTACAACGAATATTATGCATTAAGAATACTGATCAGCGATACGGATTTGATATTTTTGGAACATCATGATGTCTTGCCGGCATCATTGAAAACTGTTGACCGCTTCTCTCTTGCAGGAAACAAGCCTATGTTTATGTATACTATGATTGTCTTTTTGAATTTGGTGCTGATACTGTTATATGGAATAGGTCTTTGGATTATGGACGCGGATATTCTCTAATGGACGACGGCTGAATTATGAATGACGGACCAGACGCTTGTAATTAATAGGCAATACACTGACTGCATTCTTTCAGTATGCATATTGATTCTATATCTCAATGAACTGACAGCTGGTGATTGGTGATTGGATACTTATATTGTACATGTTCTTACGCCAAAACTCTTACAAATCAATAAGACATTTATACAATTCATAAACGTGAGGCATGCAGTCAGCTGTGAACGACTGAGGCTGACGTAATTGTGTGTGAAGATCATTTGGAAATTGTTCGATTACAGAAACTTGAAAAAAAAAATGCTGATGGTGATGTAGATTGCGCAGAATATGAAGTAGTGAAATTAAAATCGATCTGTTTCCCACTGCTTTGATTATCGTAATTATTTCTTCTAGGATATATTCAGAACCTTGTCAGCTTTTATTATGTGGAATCTATATCTTTCTCGTATGATACTTCTCAATGCAAAGGCATACACATTTATGTTTTCGTTAGTTACCTGCTCGTTGTCATGGAGATTTAATGTCATGTAAACACTCAATTAATCGTGAAGTAATGGCAGTTTAACTCCCCTGTGCATCATTAATGGTATAAGGACGTGTACGTATATGGCAAATACAGACGTTAGTCTACTGGGATTCGAAAGGAAGTCATTGTCCATATCGAAATTTCTGGTCAGTAATCTTAATACGGTATCATCTGTTCTACCAAGAAATACTATAATGTTGATATCAAATACAAGTATCAGATCCGACATTCACCACCCATACAGCCGTCTTCCATGAATAACTTCCGCAACCATAATCGAAGACCTAGCTTAAGGTAGACCGCTGGTGTGAATAATATAGTATTTTTAAAACATGTATTTTTGCATTCATAATTATGTAATGACGAAAATCAACGAAAAATCATAGGTTCGTGTGCATCATTTTGAGCTCTATAGACAATGTTAAGTGGACTGACCCATCACCATGATCGTTATCATCAATAAACGTACCGCGGTGGTCTGCAATGGCTTGCAGGGTGTATAATTTAGTCACTGTTCAAAAGATTTGACATTCAATTTCCTCTCATCAATTCATCACGCGTCAGTATGAATAAATTCAATGTTATTTCACACGGGCTTTATTTCCATGGTGGGAAACCACTTTAAACTGACCGACATGCGGAAAAGGAAAGAAGATGACATCGATTAAGTGTCTAGGTCAGACAGTTACTGATTAAGAACATTGACTCGATACAACCTTGGCATTGTGCCATACGACACGACGGTCAGACAAATCGGTAATCAATTCTTTCGCCAAAAGACACGTGGGCTACACAGAACGGTGTGTGGGTTTGCGTGTGTGCGTGTTGGTGTATGTGTGTGTGTGACGAAGATCAAGCATCATGGCCTACATAATAATTGACCACTTTGATGTCCTGGCGATAGACTCTTGTTTGGCCAGGAGATTAATATCTTGCCTTCTATTTTAGTTCTGGGCTATAACGAAAGTCCCAACTAGAATAAATATAGACGTCTATACTTATTCCAGTTCCCATCTGCCATGTCTATGTCCAAAGGATAGTGATGTTTACATAAGAAAAAAACCCTTTGTGTGTGATAACAGAGAAGCCGGTTGTGTTTTTCGATCTAAAACCTGCCAAATCATACTTTTCTTCAAGGTTGCATACTTAAATATCAGCATCGAAAAAATTGCAAGAGTACGTTGCATATAAATGGATTTATGATTTTTATATTTTTGAGGCAATTCTATTGATGATTCTGTCTTGTAACAAAAACTTGTTTTGTAAACCAATACCAATCTTGGTTCTTCAAAAAAAGTTCTTTATATAGTGTGTTAAAATATAATCTTGGTTTGAGGTGTCATATTTTCGTTACAAGAGAAAATCCTACCTAGACATGCACCAAAAATACCGGAATAGGTTAGGTAGCACATTTCGGTTTACAATAAATCCATTTTTATGCATTTGACCGTCGCAATTTTTTTAAGAATTTTTTAATTTTGCAGGGTTTGGATTGGCTCTATTTACCGTCACACACAAATAATTTTTCCCCATTTTAACGCCATATATCATTTAAACAGCCAAATTCCTTCCGTTCATATTTTTTCTCTTTTCAGTTTACCTTGAATAGATTGACGGAGGTGATTTTAGAATCAATCATAAATCGCATATGACAAAGCTGCATAAGCTGGTATAGCAATGCAAATAAGCCAGATATTTCGGGTCTAGGAGTAACCATATCTAACCATGCTCTGCTACCACTAGCATGCATCCAGGTATACACTGTAAAAAAATGCATGTTTAGTATTTCAATCTGAGATAAATGTGTCACCAATTATTACAGTGTAGTAAACGAGTTTAATCGCGAAGACTAAGATTAAGCTCGTGTCTATCTCGTCATAGCAACGATCAACTAATATTAATGAGAAAACGTTTGTCACTATATTGAAAGCATAAGACCAGCGAGATATATCTTTCAAATAGTATTGGTGATAAATGGTCAGCTTTCGAATGAACCAAAAAGAAATTACTCGGTAATCAGGGAAGCGAAAAAAAGAAAAATTGTTCGAGCTCAAATTTTTCCAACACTTTCAGAGTAGATTTGTTTAATATTTTGCGCAATCTTTGTCTGACATTCAGCTGGGAAGATAATTCAGCTTTGAAGAATACCAAGTTTCCACTCGACTGTTTGCCATCATGATAGTCGAACCACCTTATAATATCGCTGACTCCTCAAGCATTTTTTCGTGATATCTTCGACCAATTTTAAAATAATCTACACTCAAAAATTCTATCAGCACGATTCGTTGCCAGCTAATTGCTTTGAGGAATTGCGCGGTATGGGTCTCGCCGATTGACGGTAACGTGGCGTATACCTTTCACAGTTCCAAAAGGTTAAAGCCAATATTAGTGGTTATGTTATCAATCACTAACAGCCAGAGTATTGAGGTAGAATCAATATCCTTACTGCAGGAATATTCCTGTGTTTTCGCCTATTATTGTACTAGTGTTGACACATATACACGTAGTACAATGTTGGAACAGATCTGGTATGCACGAAACCTTTGTATGTGCAATAGACGATCATGTTTGTGAAGCCTAGCCTTGTATTCCAGAAAACACAAGGAAAACGATTTTTTTTTGCCATCATCAAGTTTCGTGTATCCTGTTGTGGAAAATATCAGAAAGGGTACAACTGATGGCATGTAACAATGCGTATATATCCATAGCAACACCGGTGTGAAAGAAACGGTGGCCCCTCAGATGTGAGTGTCCGCTTGCTCTGATTCAACCCAGCATGGACACTGACATCTGAAAAGGATATCATTGCCCACCCCAGGCAAAACATAGGAGAGCGGACACTGGTCTTTTATTTGGGGACCAACGTTTCTTTCACTTCGGAAAAACAAAATATAGCTTCTCCTCCGCGCGACATTACATATAATGAAAGATACCGATACTGAACACGGAAGAAAATCACCCTAATATCCTATCGACACCGAAAATATATATGTACACCACATTGTGTAACAAATTACAGAAGCGTCTAGTGGTCGTGATGAGAAATATCTTTTTTTTTTATTGTCGACATAAGTTGAGATTTCGGGACACAAAGTCGTAAATTGCTAGATAGTATGCTATGTCTACATTTCGAGTTACTAAATCACAATTTCGAGATACTAAGTTGAATTTCGAGTTATTCAGTCGAAATTTCGACATATAATCAAAATTACTCGAAATTTCGACATAGCATGCTACCTCGAAAAAGGGATTGGGGACGTTCATTGGCCGGTTTCATTGATACTAATGATGGGCCAGTTTAGTAAATTTCATCGGAAGAACACAACGATATGCTCCACGAACAAAGTGGACACTGCGTACAATGCCAAAAAGACGAACGTATTTAGTGACAGCGATGCCGAAATTAAGGTCCAGGTCAAAAGTCAAGGTCACTTTAACCCCAAACAATCAGAAAATCATTATAATTTGCATTTTTGTAACTTGATACATTTAGGGTAGAAGATGTGTCGCGTACCAAAATGGATGTCAAAGTCAAAAAGTCAGGCTTGCTTTCCCAAATCCAAAAATCATTTTTTAATGAGAGAAAATGTGTCGTGTACCAAAAATGAGATCAAGGTCAAATATCATGGTCACATGATATCAAAACCAGGACATCATTGAAACTTGATTTTTGTGACTTGGTACATTAGGGCCCGGTAGAAGATGTTTTGCGTACCAAAATCGAGATCAACGTCAAAAGGTCAAGGTCACTGACCCCCAAAATAACGAAATGATTAAAAATTGCATTTATTCGTAAAGGATACATTATGGGGAGATAATGTGTTGAATATCAAGCAGAGGTCAAAAGGCCAAGGTCACTCAGCCGAAAAGCAGGAAATAGTTAAGAATCTTGATTCGGTGCTATAACTCCAATTCAGAGATGTACGTGGTGAGCAGACTTTATCTATATAATCAAGTCATGACAAACGTTTTGAGATGGGAACTCTCCAGTGCTAGATTGTACATTTTAACATATATACCTTAATATCAATGGAGAAAAAACACCGTGTTTATTTCGAGGTCAAAGGGTCAATTGTAACTGAATTCCCAAACAAAGCAAGGCTGTGTTTTGGGAAATCTAGTAATCCCAAAATGAAAATTTATTTGTTATGCGCGAGTGTTTTGAAGCCAGTTTCTGCTCTTGTTCACCAATGTCTTGCAAATTATCAGCCGAATCTGTTCGATGTCCACTGCGTTCCACATTGGGTCTGACAGAAGTGTCTTCCTGTAGAGCCGGATTCACTGTTTACTTTTCGCTTTATTCACTATTCTAATGATATACCAATATCCACACAGAGATTGATTGTCAAGATGTTGCAGGTGCATAGAAATGCAGTGGTTCCAAACTGTATACCACCTCACCCTTCAACTATAATCCCAGCTCTATAGTTGATTCGACGGTTAATTATTGTGTCGTGAGTTAGTCACACTGTACTGCGCTGAGAACCAAAGGATATATATTTTATGACGTAATTACACGGATAATAGCCATATTATGGAAGGAAATGAAGGTTGTAAGACTCGAGGATTGGATGGAGTTACGGTTGTTGTCGAGTAATGCCCACCGTGATGATGATTGAATTGGTAACTCAATTTTCACCCCACAGAAATCAGATAACTTCAGTAAATACAGCACACCGGGTCATCTGCAAATTATGGAAGAGGCGAATGAACAGGATTAAATGCGCGTTAAACTTTTTAAAAGAAGTGGCAAATCTATTCGATATTTTATTGGTTGGCACTATGGGCGCCAAGTTTTATTTCGAGACTGGTCGACGTTGGATGCTAGATCCGATGTAGAAAGGTGCCCAAGAATAGGATACTGAAGCATTTGAACAGATTACTGTAACAGGGTATAATTTCAGAATTTCTTCTTCCACACTATTTTACATTCTTATAGAATCGAGGCATTCGTATTTTTCACCTATTTCAATATCCTACATCTATAGCGGTTAGTTTTGGTCCATATTTCTTTCCTATGTGGCTGTTGACAGAGTGAAATGAGGAAGAAATAATCCGTTTGGTATTTTCCCAGGATGAATGCAATTTGGGCCTCAAACTATAGGCTGCATTTATATTATGAGGATATATTGGCGAGTTACGATATGAGCGAATCATAGCTAGACAGATTGAGAAATAAGAAGCGTCATAGACAGACTGTGCTAATTTGGTTGAAGTTTGACTCTTACAAATATTCTGATATTGAATGTATAACTCTACTTCCGGTTTGACTATGTCATCACGACGTCACTGGGAAGTTCCGATACATGCTTTTATTTAAGGTATCCATCGGTGAATATTTCATACCTGTAGCTATTACCTTACTCGATAAATAGGCCCACTTCGGAATGATGGCGTCATTACGCCGTTGTTCTAAGGTATCCATTATAGCGAAGGTTCCATGCCTCTAGCCTCTACCCTTCGCGAGATATCGGCTATGTACGACTTTGTTGACGTCACTTCCGGTTTGTTCGCCATTGTTATAAAACCACGGTATTCTCGGCAACCTACCGGCCAAATTTCGTAAACCTAGATCAACGGGGTCCAGGTCAAACTATTGTGGCGTATAAATTCTAGGGCGCTTATGTTAAGAGATAGTGCACAGTGTTCTAATCAGACCCTTAGCATTACTGATGCTTTTTCGTTACTGTTTGTTGTCTTATTCACTTGTATTCTTGGACTAATATTGTCTAAAAGAACAAAAACTTAAATGCAAGATTTTTAATTTTCCATCTGAATCCTTGTAACGCTCATCACACGAGCTGTATGAGGTTTCTTACTTCACAGATGTTACGCTCCTCCAATCAGCGTGGGTCCCTACGTTTCGTTGGGGCATAAGGAGAGTAAAGGATGCAGACCCGACCATGATTGCAGGATCGTACATAGCTGATATATTTTTTAAGAATGGTCGAATTTACCAGGTCTCGTTGAAATTATGTCAGTTGTCTGACATCACACATTGTAAACATTACTGCCAACCTCATGGCATTTCTGAACACATCGTCCTGAAGTAAACTACAAATAACTCATCGATATAGAGTATCTGTTAATCGTAATTTGTGGATCGTTGAAGAACATTACGGATTCTCTCAATTCCTTGGGATAAGCATTGGTTTTTGCCGAAACTTCTTTGAACTCACTTGAAAAACATTGTCTAGTAATCTAATTTTTGCGCGCACCGATGATGCTGATGCGGGGAACCAAGGCGTTAAGTAAACAGTCCACACAAGGGGAGTACTTAATGAAGAACACTTATGATACAGCTCGGTCCGTGTAACGATTCAAGTAATTCTATCTTTATTCGCATAATCCAGTTTCGATCTATATCCTGAAGTATATAATTATATCTGTGTAACAGCAGTAGAGATTTGTTCAGTCGTCCTACATCCAATCGGTTATCCTTTAGTGTTTACCGTTAAAAGTATTGCCATCAGCCAAAATTAATATCGCACTATTAGCACACCGTGATATGATTTTGCAATACAATTATGATCCTCATAGTAGAGAAGGTAATTATTGGTGATGGAATTTGATCATGGAACCTCCTGGTCAGATGCGACATCCAGTAGGTTGCCGCCGTCCATAGGCCATTTTCGCATCCATAATCGAGAGATTGTTTCGTGTAACACTACATGTATAAGCATCAAACTCTCATTCTCCCCATGTCAGAGTTTGTAACATCCTAAACTGTCGTTGTAACATCCTCTGACTGCATTGGGTCGAAATACGCGACGCGCACGCCCATTCAGTCTTTAGCGATATTGATCGACACGGGTAGCGTGTATCTGCATATGGGAGAGATGGAGAATGCATACAGCATACTTTACAGAAGAATGAATAAATCAGATGCCAAATATTTGACAAGAGTACAGCGTATTCTTTAGCTTTGACATCCTAAGTCCACTTCGCTCCATTTAGTAACAGGCGATGCTGCTTGACCGAGAGTCATGCGCACAAATGCTGCTCATCACAGTGCAATCAGAGGGTATATCGGACAGGAAAAGGTATACAATCTGATGCCATGAGAATGCAAACTCCAATCAGGCCTCGAATGAAAATGTACTTAAACTCAAACTACGGTTTGCCGAAAGAAGGAAGCGGCCAACAGTTTTCAATGATTCCAGCAAGACATTATGATGTTACTTTCGTCACTGTCGATTGTTCAAGTAAATTTTCAAGTCATTTTCTTGAGGTCCTCATTCGAAAAACGATGATCTGTGATTGGCCATGGTAAAGGTCTGGAACACGATCATCGTCTAAATTCTTAGAATCGGAAACCTGTGTCTGAACCTGGGTTGTGGCACATCAGTCATTCTCGTGAAAATAAATTCATTAAATACTTGGAAACAATTTTCTTGGAAGAAATTATCAATCCCGATCTCATTTCCTGTCCCGATCTCGTTTATGAGGAGAGTTGTACCTAATATGCAATATTCCATTCTTTAGCACCTTCGATCGGATATTGGAACTCCCATCGTCGACCATGCAGAGGATTAACTGGAGCTCCTAATAAAAACTGACGCATAGACCTACCAATAGAATCTGAAATATCGATTAATACTCTCCACTTGATCTGGTTTGGTTTAGGTTGGGCAGACCTCATCCTATTTATTGCCTTATTGAAGTTATTTGATTTTGATGAGATAAAATTGGGTTAACATTTCCATCATCATCACCATTATTGTTACTCGGCGTTAACTGACCTCAACTTCTATGAATTCTCGAGTAAGTAAGTCTTTATTTCCTCCCATAATCTGGCGATTAGTAACGTAATGGCGTCATAACATCTATCAGTCCTGATTATGTATCCGGTATCAGGACCCCAGACAAATAACCATCTAATCCAGTTATTCTGGGATTAAATTGGTCTGGGGACACACTCGTACAAGTGATAAAGTAAAATGACTTGCCAGAGTTATTAGAATTCATTTTGCCGGGTGATAAAAAAAAACAAAAAAACAATTTGCCCTTTGTTGCCAAAATATGACAATCTATATTTATTGATAGTTAATGCTATTTGATCATCACTCAAACTCCGACTTGCATAACATCAGAATAAACACGAATTTAAGGAAGATAGAGTGATGTATTCTTTCAAAAAATCACTCAGATAAGTGATTGATCCATTTTTTCTTCGCTCTAGAGTGTAAACAAGAAAGAGTACATTGATTAATTACTTCTGCAAAAAATATACAACATGAGCAAAATATTATAATGTATAGTACACAATCACTGGTGGGGATCAATTAACTTGCTACCTCATCAATGTAATTGCCAAGGCGAGTTCCCTTGACTGGCACAGCCGGAAGAGCAAGATTTTGTTTGGTTGTTGGGTTACATACATGGCGTCACGCCTTGCACTGTGTGTTGCTCTTAGTGCCGTGTTACATGTACATAAGCGAAGCTAGATTTCAGGATATTTGATAACCTGTGAAGTACGATAGATGATTGAATGCACAGATCGTCACGTGATTGAAAGATGACTGAAACGTCATCAGTATTAGGTCAATAGCTTAAGCCTGATTAAGACAATCTAGACCCCCGGCTTTCAGCTTCACAATATACATCATTACAATTCATACTTATTGATCAATCAAAAATAACATCTATTCTGCATGATCCACTTCGATTTTTATATCAGATCTCGATCATGTATCAATGATAGATTAATGGAAACAAAGATTTCCTCTCTCTACTAGATATTCTGATGCTATATATGTCGAGTTTATCAGTTGACTATAATCAGTTTATATAATATCAGCGTTTTTCAGTATGCCTATCTTTGGAAGAGAACAGAATATCTTCTTGCATTCAAGAATGGCGTTGCTCTATACCGCTCGTGGAATTGATCCGTTGTATTGTATATATTATATGTCGACGTTAGTATAGACGTATGCAAACAGTGTACAACATACTGCCCACAGCTAGTCGATGGAAGAGTCTTTATTGCGTTTTGTGAAACGCGAATCTCGCTTGTCCTGGCATTGTAAACATGGCCGTCTGTGGACAATTGATACAATGGCGCCTTCGTATATATCAGACCTGTTCAAACATTGTACAACATGTGTCAACATCCTTAGAATTAAGACAAAATCATTAGCTATATTCCTTCAGTACGAATAAACTGGCTGTTGGTCATTGCTAAAATGAATATTTATATTGGCATGTTCGTCAGTCCATGGTAATGAGGAACTGTACGGTACGCCAGTTTTCACTAATCGATGAAATATATACATGGTACAATTCGCAAAGGCAATCGACTGGGAGCGAATCATGCTGACAGAATTGCGTATAACTGCTGAGGAAGTGGGATATCTCCGATGTGAAATTTAGAGTTTTTAATCTAATCATTTTGTTCTTATGAAATCTCTTTCTCGTCTGGGACTATATTCAACCTTCACAGAAAATCTGTGATTGACTGGATTTTCTTCCAGTTTTTTTTTAAGCCAATGAAAACGTCGCACTTCTGTTTGAAAATATGAACTGACCAATCAAGTGCTTTAAAACTGGAAGATATCCCGTGATGCAGTCTGGTTTCTATAATACTCCGTTTGTGCATACCAAAATATCATAGAAGACCATACCTTAGTTTCTTTGTAGAAACATACATAGTGGTTATGGTGGGACTCTTACCCACGTTGTTTTTTACACCAACCACTTTGACATGGCAGAGGCTCTAACTGACACGGCCACATAGCCTCCCACAAATACGAGTAGTGATTTCAAAAAAAGTCTGCTTTAACATACCTCACGGTCGAAGATGTAAGTGAGCGATCTCGGATAAAGATGAGCGATGAAGATTTTCATCAAATGCAAACTTTCCATAAAGGGGGATAATTGATATGCTTATCATGATATAGTGCCCTCTGGTGGATTATTTGATTTTCACATCCAAAGCTTCAAAACCAATATTTTTTTAACGCAGAGGCGAGGTACAGGTTGGAAAGCTCATCTTGAACTTGTTTAGGTTTTAAACACCGTCGTGTTTTGAAGTATTCTACGCCTAAATATGTTGATGTGTTCATAAATCTTATCCAGTTAGTCTTGGGGTTTGTTTGCAAACTTGAGATAATATGACCGAATATGAATACCAGATCCCAAGTAAAACCTAAACATGTTGAAACCTAAACATACGTGTTCAAAGTGTTCGGCGTTTATACGTCCAGATAAATGTTGAATTCTAATCATATAATTTGCAGTGTAACATAAAAGCAAAGCAACGTAGGCCCTACGAAGCGGATAAAATTAGACATGAAATACTAATCTGGTCGTTTAGCTGGCACTCGTGATGCACTCCTGTCACGGTCCAGGAATAAAATGGACGATAAGACATTAGGATTTGGCTCCATACCGTCAATTACGATTTAGAATATGCTGCATACCGAAGGTTACATACACAAAGTCGATCCGAGGTTTGGGGCAAAAACGTGTTTTGCGGATACCGTATTGAATATTGGCCCGTCTGCCATCATTTTGAATGACACAATGCCAAGTGTTTTTATCGAGTCCGTCTTCTTAATCAGTTACTGTCCGGGTTAGACATTTAATCGATATCATATCCTTCTATATTCCCGTTTAATTCGGTCAGACGGCACGTTTAACTGGTTTCTATCATGGAAATAAAGGCCGAGTGAAATAATATTGCATTTATTCGACCTACGTGTGGTGAATTGATGGGAAGGAAATTGAATGTGGAATATTTACAACAGTTGCTATTACTCGTACTTCTAGGCCATAGCAGACCAGATATCAGTGCGTTTAGTGGCCATGCGTTACTTTCTTTTAATCCCCTTGGACAATTTTGGCCGAAGGGTTATTGTCGTCGCCAGACTCGTCCGTCTATCCCTCTGTCTGTCTGCCTATCATCATAGATATCACATCTGTCGAAGGATTAGAGCTACAGACTTTCCAAATTCATACCACACATTCAGCTGATGATGGACCAGTGGCTATCTAAGCTGATCCATCTTGACCTATTTTCAAGGTCATATTGAACTGTAGAAGGGGTTCATTGTGGGTTGTGGGTGTCCGGTGGGTAGGGGTTCGTGTTGCTTCCATGCATTTTGCTGAGAAGCAACAAAAACTTGTTAATGTGAAGTCTAGCACTGTGATGTCACTTGTCTTTATTGCACCATGTAAGCGTCCTGTCTGTGTCTTGTGTGTTGTTCTCAGTGTTTTATAGGGTGGATGGCGGGTGGATGGTTCCATGCTGCTTCAACGATTTCTATTTTGAAGCAGCAGGAACGCAACGCAAGCTGGGTGGTGCTTAGCTGGTTCGCCGCGATATGACTGAAATAATGTTGGAAGCGACGTTAAATCCTATCCATTCAAAGTCGTTAGCACATTTGGGCGGATTGAGGAGGAAAAAAGTGCATCACGGGATATCTTTCAGTTTTAAAATTTTCGAATGGAAATCCGGCATATTCATTGGTCTATGGAAGAAAATCAGAAGAAAATCCAGCCATCGAGTTTCTGTAAAGGTTCATTGAAGAGGAACTTTGCCTGTTCATCATTATCTCAATATATCTTGAAGGATAACAAGACTGTCCAAGTCGATATATACCACATATGCTGCTAGTAAATGGCCACAATCATATTGAAGATAATCATTCTTGACCTTCTTTTTTCAAAGTTTAATTATACGGCAAGAGTAGCACAGTACTCTCTAAAAAGACATGAGTTTGGTGACTTTCATTCAAGATGAGTGTGTTCAACCTGCGTGGAATCAAACTTGAGTGAAATGTGAACTTTTCACATGTGAACCTGGTACCGAAAGGTAAAATAAAGGTAGAGGTACATTACCAAAATATCTCTTTAAGGGCCATGAATATGGTAATAGGCCAAAATCCTATAGAACTTTATCTTGACCTCAAGCATGTATATAAATAAAATTAGCCGTGACAAAACTTCCCCAACTTACACCACACATGAATCTGAATCCAACCATCCGCGGGGCGTTGGGCTATGGGCTCTATTCTCCAGGGTGGGTGAGTGAATAGAATTTAACGTCGATTTCAACAATATTTCAGCTATATCACGACGAACCAACTAAGCAGCACCCAGCCCAGTTCTGTTCCTGCTACTTCAAAGAAGAAATCTTTGAAGCAGCATGGAGCCAGACACCCTCCATCCACCCTATAAAACACTGAGGACAGCGCACAAGACACAGACAGGAGGCTTACACGGTGCAATAAAGACAAGTGATATTACAGTGCTAGACATCACATTATCAAGTTCCTGTTGCTTCTCAGCAAAATGCATTGAAGCAACAGGAACCATCCTTCTATTGAATGTTTCAACACATTTCGAGAATGAGGTCAGTCTCATGAATTTTTCAGCGACTTGAAATTTGAGTATTACATATATCATGTCTTTATTAAAGTACACAACTAGGCAACGCTGGTTGGCCCAGGCACTATCTGAATGAAATGGATGCTACATTTCAGTCAATTTGTAGACCTAACGCTGTAACTATGAACAGCTCCTACATGTACGTTCCCCCCAAATAACGCGAGCATAGCTAAGATTCATAGCGTCTCGTTTCCCTCAACGCTATGCCCACGATAAATACATTTCCCTGTTGGTAACTGGAACATCTCCATGGCGCACTTATTATTGCCTTTGCGCCCTATTGGACCTTCATTAACTTGAGAAAATGGGCCGCCATGAATAAAAATACAGAAATGGCAGACTAAATGGCCCTTCGTAGGTCATATATCAATTACAGACGTTAAAATTATCCCTATGGAGCCTCAAAATCACCTGAAATCGAGGGTCAAGAAGATGGGCATTTCCGTCAAAGAGACCCCGTGTATACAGGGGATGATGATCACAACATCGATTATGGTATTTTTATTCATGGCGGCCCATTTTCTCAAGTTAATGAAGCTCCAATAGGGCGCAAAGGTAATAATAAGTGCGCCATTGAGATGTTCGAGTTACCAACAGGGAAATGTATTTGTCGTCGGCATAGCGTTGAGGGAAGGGAGACGCTATGAATCTTAGCTAGCAATCACAATGCGTTTAGCACCACGCGTCGGTCCAAGCTCCCATTTAGACATGTTGCGACTACATCAGTCTAC
This sequence comes from Hanleya hanleyi, assembly GCA_036873755.1. NCBI lineage: Eukaryota > Metazoa > Mollusca > Polyplacophora > Lepidopleurida > Hanleyidae > Hanleya > Hanleya hanleyi. The sequence goes on along the minus strand of JAVTVY010023241.1, from coordinate 60,544 downwards.
CGCCTGATATCCCGTACATCGCGAGTAACAGACGATTGGCAGACTAATTCTGTTCCAGATTCTGCGAGAACACACGAGTTTCCCATAGCTCGAAGATTACTTTGCAGTCTGAGAATGATGAAGTCGACTCATTTTTCTTGTGCCATTTTCCACTGTTCATTGCACCGAACTAAGCAATCGTTGCATAAGCTTCCCGTAATATCAAAGAAGTTTAGGCCGATTACCACCACCAACAATAAGTACCGGCTCTACTTTGAGGATTATAACTGTGCAAGAAAATCATATCACAGTGTGCTAATAGTTTGATATTAATTTTAGTTGACTGCAAATTATACTTGTAACGGTAAACACTTGCGGGTATGCGACGAGGAAGTAAAAGGGCTGGATATGGATCAGAACTTCAGTCTGTCGTATAAATATAGGATTTCTTGAATCGCTACACGGGCTGAGCTTGATCATAAGTGCACTCGATTGGATATTCCCCATGCGTGGACTGTTTACATAACGTCTCGTCTCTCCGTCGCTGCATCAATTGTGAGAACAGAAATTAGACTACTTGATGATGTTCTCCAAGTCAATTGGCAAAGAAAGTTCCTCACTGAAGAACAAGCTTATCGGCATACAATGAGAAAAACAGATAATTTATAATGGATATCGGTTTTCATAATATGTATTTTAGAGCTGTTTGAAGTCATGTCGCGATGCCCGCGCCAAATAAATTGTTCCTGGTACTATTCCCATTTGCGTATACCTCGCCATCCATAAGATGGCTTGCGAATCGTGTGTCTCCATTATCGCGGAGCGATATCCAGTACTTTACCGGATTCTGTTCGGCCTTCATCCGGCGGAGAACAGACCCGAGAAATCTGATAAATTATAGGTTTTCATACCACTTCTGAAACAGATATTGCCTAGGCTTACAAAATATATAGGTACGTATAACTTTCGTATCATCCAAGAGGTGTGGTGGATCTGAAATTTTGAACAAGTAGTTCATCACATGACTCGAAAATGGCGAGTTACGTTGGGGTTACGTCGTTAGACTTTAGCTGATTGGCTGACAAAGTCACGTGGTATTGATTTATGGAAATTTTCTTCTGCAGTTGCTGAAAGTAGGCTGAACATGGATACACACGATCCCAGGGTCAGTCTTACCGCGTATAGATGACCGAAATGGTTACAGGTTGGTACTATTCCTACGCTTTCAGATATACCCAGATAATTTTAATGTTGCAGTAAGAATAATTTTGTTTTGATGACAGCACTGAAAGAGTCCTCATTCCAGTGAATTCAAAAGTTTCTATTTTTGCGAAGCAATAAGCTGTGGTGGGCAATATAAAGATATGCTTGAATAGAAGATGCTCAGAAATACTGGCAAAGAACAGCCTATCATCAACAGCCACACGACGCCAATAATATTTATGTTCGTGAGAAAAAGAATGCATTTGGGGAAGTTTATATTAATAACCAATAATCAAGTTGCGATGGTGAAGTTGGAAATCAATGTATTCGTCATGGAGATACTGCTCTCCGAATGAACCTTTACAGAAACAGCCAATGAATATGCCGGATATCCATTTGAAAATTTGACTTGACCAATCAAATGTTTTAAAACTGGAATATATCCCGTGATGCACTGGGGTGTCTTTTAAACTCCATTGTCACATAGATATCCGAAAAAGTATCTACACACTGGAATGCCACTCGACAAGGTCTCGGACTATAATGTAGGATATAATATTTCGACCTGCTCTGATAGCAATCCACATTAGCATCCATGTTGAAAGCACAATATCACGCAGAAACTCAAGACAGCTGTATGATTTCCGTTGCCATTGAGATCAGCTTGAGATGAAAAACCAAGAGACACAGCTCAAATTTAGACGAGATCTTTCGGGGGCAGAATCAAGGGAATATCCGATTCATTTAGATGTATATGTTATCTCCTGTTAAGGAGAAAATACAACGAGGGTTATGTGAGCGGACACGCATCCTATTGTATGTGCTGTGCCACACGTCCGGCGGATCAGGGTTTACAGCTGAGAACTGTAAGATCCTTACACCATTAATGCACGAGGTCAGATGACTGTGACAAATTCTGCCGAGCGGTCGCGAATGACTCGAATGCATTCGGAAATGTAGAGCCGAAATCTACGAATGAAATCGGTGATTATCTGCCACCGGAGATTCCAGAAATGTTGCGAATGCCTGGACTCCTTCGATTGGAAACCTCTGTCTGACTCCGAGCAATCTTGGCAGTGGAAAACCTTTTTATTTTGACTGATGAAAGTCACATCTGAGTGCTTCACGCCGTTTAACAGACAGAAATCGTTGAAATTACCTAACACCGCTGAACATTCTCTTCGCCAAAACAACCTTCTCAAACCAGATTCAGTTTCCGGTCCCTAGAGGGAGAGGTACCGGTACGTCTAACATAGCCTTTGGAAATGGCAAGGATGAAATCCTTTCTTAGATCAAATGGAAGATGGGATTAAGCTCAATTCCGGTAGCTATATCCTGTTTATTCATTCCGATAATAAGTTCCGCTTTATAGCCGAAGGTTCAAATCTCATGCAATAGGGAGAATATCAACTCGTGTATTTCACTTGGTATATGATGAGGCAAGATGCGAGAGATTGATTGTATGCCAATTCCCGAAGAGATTTCTTTTAGAAAAGACGATTGTGTCAAATTCAGAGTACTATACCATCATTTTATTTGTGGACTCCGATGAACACTAATGTATTGTGCAAAAAAAAGTATTGCCTTCTCTTATCGGCGGGGCTTACGATGTCCAGAATAGAAAATTCAACGGAATCTCAGTAAACAAATCGGTGATTTCAACAGAAAACTAAAAAAAATGAATCAGTCACAACTGATGAGTTGCAATACTATACCATACCGATATTGAATATCGATTATTATAGCTTATCATGTCGACATTTTTAGACGTTCCTTTCAGACAGTTTAAAGCGTTTACACACTCCTGAGTTCACCGTATGTGATTGGAGATAGACGGCAATACTGTATTTATTGCTTCGTCGAAATTAGTCGATTTTGATGAGATGAAATCCCTGAGTTAGCATTTCCATTATCATCACGGTGATCATTACTGGACAATTTCCTTGTACTTTAATGAATTCTCATGTCATCCAATGCATATTCAGAAGTTCATTTTGAGTGACAGGATTAGGTTCATTCTTCCATTGTTAAACTGGTTAACCTCCTCTTGTCGGTGGTATATCTAAGAGTTGGAGGCATATAATCTGGTGTGATGAGAATGGTTCAGTCCTAGACAAGATCAAGATCAAATTGTTTAATGTCTTAACATGTTGACATTGAGATGTGTACCTGTATACATGTTTAATTTTACTTATGTATTCAAAGCGAATCTCTCTTGTCCCCTAGCCTCAATACGCCCCTCCCCCCTCGACCGTGTGGTTCCTGCATAGTTTTCACAAGAACACCTGCAATGAAAGCGCACCTGAGATACCAGGTCTACGTCTTACAACCCTCCGTATTCTAGTCTGAAAGTGAGACGCATATAGGGTGGATTTCCTGTAGAGCCATATGGTTGCTTTTTAGTAACCAGACGTTCTCAATTTTATACCCACCGCTTACATATCTCACTATTTTGAGAGACTGTACACTATTATGTCTTAAAAATGAATTATACAGTGTAAACTCGCATACACACCCACAGGTTCTGGTTTCTCGGTCGTTCGAATTGAATTCTACTTCATCAATAACTGGTAAGGTTACACCCCGGACGAGGCACAGCTTGAGCAGGTAGCCTGCATAAGGTCTGTGGAATGTTTGGTTAAAGAGCCCAGTGTAATTAAGATCGGGTTCTTTCAGAATTGCTCCGTCAACAAAGAGCAGCGGAGACGCGACGGTAATTCACACCACCATTTCGAAACCCACGAGCCAAAAATCGAAGTCTTCATTGAAATTCCAACGGCTAAGCCCCTTACGTCTTCAGCATATATGATTGCGAAAGATGGTGAGTCTGTTTGTGTGGAGAGTTTTTCTCGTCATTTTTATTCTTCTGTAACTCTATACCAGTGGTAAGGGTCGGAATTAGGCAGCTCTTATAGTATAGTTCTTCGCCATTGCAGAAATGAAGCGGTGGGGATTTACTATTTTTCTGGCATCATTTCAGATGCTGGCACTTGGAAGTCTGAACCAATCAATCTTGATCAGTGGTCCGACCTATTCATGTGCTGGTTTCGATATGAGGACTGCTATACCCATTTATCTGTTGAATGAAGACTAACTAATGGACTATTGAACATTACATATCATTCCAGACAATATGCGGACTGTTTGAAACTCGGTCTTGTCAATGAGTCGTTTGTATAGGCTATCAGCAATGTACGGTGCGAATGTTTTGTGAATCAGAGGTCTAAGCTATAAGCAGGTTAGGCCTAAATATGGACGACATGTACCCCATCTTCATACACAAGCCGTTCACAATTAAAATTAGCCTTCATATATCGTACCACCTCAAGCATACAAAATCCGCGGGTTAAATCTACAAACCCCAGCCAAGCCAATCAGAACCTACCCATCGACTCTGTGTAGGGTGACGTCTTCACCCAGTAATCCATTCTTCCGAATATGGCGGTAGGTGTGGCCAGATACATAGGACAGCCAACCAATACACCACTCTTATGACACATTTCGAAATTCAAATGGATTCGAGGTCAACGTTTCCTGTACATTTATACATTGTTTTGAAGAGAGCCGGTGAGCTGATATATCAATTAAGGCTAACTCGAAGTTTGAACGGAGAATTCGGCTTGAACGAAGTACGAAAGATGCATCGACCGAATCATTGTTTATCTTCTCATCTACGGATGGGAGAAAATAAGAAATACTTCCATGACCAAACTTCATGCGCAATTCAGAACAGATTGTCCCAACATGGTATATACTATATACTATGATTGCTTTTTTCTTTTGTTTTTAATTTAGCGCTAATGCTGTTGTATAAATTAGGTCTTTGCATTATGGACGCGAAAATTCTTTAATGTACGACGACCGAGTATTGAATGTCGGACTAGACTATTGTATATATATCTGCGTACCTCGAATGATACGACCTCCATCTGGCAGAAGGCTGTCGATTGCAGTATAGGGTTTCAATATTTTCCTTATATTTGACCTTTCTAAGATACTTCTTTCTGGTGCTATTGCGTATACCAGATCTCTTGATGCTTTACTGACATTTGTCGTGTCTAAACAAACAATCTTGTTTATTATACTATAATAATATTTTCCCATCGTTGCCAATATTGAATCATATAGGGAGGGAAAAGTTATTCCGCTCTGTGTTCGCTTGGATCACAGAGTTCAAAGATATTCCCCTCTCAATGGTGGTTTGGATCTGTGCCACAACCCGCCTTTGCTTAGAAGAAGATAAATATATGATACAGTAATCCTGATTTAATACACCCTCACACCGTCAGTCCATAAATATTGAAACTTATTTTATTCAGGTAGACTTTTACTTTTATATAAATTAGTACTATTATACATAGAAGAAAAATAATATAAACATCAGGGGTCACTATTTCAACTTATGATGCCCATCAACATGGGGTAGGTAAATGCAGAAAAATAACCAGAAAATTTAATTTTTAGAAAAAAAAATTCATATGACACATACTGTTTCATATACAGACTAATCAAATATGAAGGTCATCTACTTAATTTTCGTTCTAATGGACAAAACTTTTCCCTTCTTGAAATCTATTAGGACCTGTTAAACGCAACATATAAAGGTAGCGGGGAAAGATGCCGGCGTACTGACAATAAGTTATATGACACCACAGACAAACATATTGACTGTATATCTAAACACATCACAAGAACGAAAATTCACTGTAATGATTTGTATGTCAGCCACGATTTATTGTGGCTGCATGTTCATCCGTACATCTTTACCACACGGGCCCTATAGCACCGACTTGAGCGGTATTAGATACAAATATTCAAGAGCAATGATGTAGTAGCTCTATCAAGTGAACTATGTCTGAGGTGTCGGTCTTCACTTTAATTGTGAATGCACGCAATAAACAGTTGATATAGACTTCTGGCCCAAATTCATGTTTTCCATCCTCGGACTGTGAGTAAGTCTGTGTGCATATTATCACCGACGTTTGGGATAGTTCAAGTGTTGTTCTGTCTAAGATATCGTCCCTCGTGTATGAAACCTTTTGTTGTTTTATGCATCCAGGAATCAGAAATAACGTTTAAGATAGTACCCCATGAATACAGGTACGTGTCTGACGAACCCCATATGTGAGATTCTCTCTCCCATTCACCGGTTCATAACGGACATCAGGGAGTACAGTGTAGTATTTATGTGCACATGGCGGTGATAACAAACAACACGTGGAATATTTTTCGTTGTTTGTACTTAGTTTTACGAGTTCGTTCACCTAAAGTTAGTATACGTCTGCGCGCAGGTTAACGAATTATTTTCTCTATAGGTGATACACGCGAGCTTCTGCATGGCACGATAGCTTTCAGATGTATTATGCTGGTTCAAACTACAGGTATTTATGGATGTTTTATTGGTCTGGTATGTACATTCTCCTGTTTGTTTCTTTTCAATTCTACACACGTGGGACCATATACAACGTGTCCCATACACAAATCGGTTCCTTATGGAATCATCTTAGTTTGGTATGTTATAGTACACCTTGTTCTATCTTTGTTTGTTTCACTTGTGCTTGTGAAGAACAAAGATCCGAAGTTAGTTCCGAGAGACAGAAACATCAGATATTGCGAGGCCATTGGAATATCTTTTTGTTTAGTGCTGTCAGAGGACAGGCTGTGGGATCGTATGATTTCATGTGGAATTACGCCGATCTATTTGTCCACCACCATTGCCTGACACTGCTTATGAGGATGTGCAGGTATCTTAACCCGTAGATACACGCTTAACCTCATGTTAAGTGTAAGGTAAGGAGTGTATCTACAGCTCAAAAGTGTATACATAGGTTAAGAGTATATCCACTGAAATGGAACTACGAAAACCCCCATCTCGTAGGGCTTGCCTCACGTTTCAAATGTTATTTCGTTTTGGGTATTCATGTAAATTTCGTTCAGTATGTTTCTTCATTAGTTGTTAATGCACTTTTACTTGAACTATAAATGTTTTTGTTTTTTCAGATGTATCCAACGCAACCATCAGATCCGGCTGTAGAAGTAGCTCAAGGAGAAAGTCTTGTGTCAAGCACCTCATTAGTACAGTTTAAGATGGGTATGGAAGGCTGTGGCAAGTTCATGAAGTGGTCCCTATTCGGGTTCATCTGTCTGCTATTGGTAAGTTTTATGTCGTTCTGGAGGAGTTCTGTTTTTAGCCCCCAGACTTCCAAATGAGGGTGGTATAAATTAGTTGATAGTTATACGCCCTTTAGCCCCCAGACCTCCAAGTGGCTGTCTTATACATTGATTTATGATTGTATGTCTACAGAACTGTAGCTTTATTCGTCAGCTCGTTCTTTGCGAATGAAAAACAACAATAACAACAAAAGAAAAAAGCCCCACAGGATCGCTAATTCCATATATGCAGCACATATAATTTGTTTTATATTATAACATGATGTACGTGAGAACGGTGTAAAAGACAAAAGTCTGGAGGAATAGAATCATCTAGATCAATGGTGATGGCTATGTTGTACTGTTACCCTCCATGTTCAATGTAATTGCAGTAGATTCGTTTCTTTTTCCAATATAAGATTGAAAATATTTCAAATCACTACAACAGATTGAAAGTCAATCTAATTATTTAAGAAAGTAAGACAGGTATAGAGGATATATCGGCCTTGCAGCGTGGCAATAAGGGGGCAATTTGTCTAGGTCTTTCCTGTATATCATTTCATTGATACGTTCACCCAGTTCTTCCCTCTTATTTGATCATTAAATTTATGACCCAAGAGTAACAATGAACATGATCAAGAACTAAAATCTATCGATCTCTAAAGTCATTTGGTATCAAGGCCAACGTCCCATGCATTGAGTAGGAACGTAATAGAAATGTCATCAGAATCGAAGCAGTCTTTATCGCCAGAAGCTGGAGATGTTTAAAGCTCGAAGCTATCAGACTGTAGGGGGAGACAAGAATACTCCAAACGGGAGCGAGAAGCTATCAGACAGTAGGGGGAGGAGACAAGAATACTCCAAACGGGAGCGAGAAGCTATCAGACTGTAGGGGGAGACAAGAATACTCCAAACGGGAGCGAGAAGCTATCAGACAGTAGGGGGAGACACGAATACTCCAAACGGGAGCGAGAAGCTATCAGACAGTAGCGGGCGACAAGAATACTCCAAACGGGAGCGAGAAGCTATCAGACTGTAGGGGGAGACAAGAATACTCCAAACGGGAACGAGACATGATACGATACATTTATATCCATTAAATTGTGTTCTACGGTGGCCTGACTTGTCTCCCGCGTACATCCATCTACATACGACAATGAACATACCGCTGAAGCGGCACGGGTTCGAACCCAGCTGGTTCATGTGTGAAAGTTTGTCAGTTACTTGACGAAGGACGGTGGTTCCCTCCGGGTACTCCGGCTTCGTCCACCAACCAAACTGACTATCACCATATGAGTGAAACAAACTTGAGTGTGACATTAAGCCAAATTCCCTCCCTCCCTCGAAGTGTGAACGGAGAATTCGGCTTGAGCGGAGTACGGAAGATGCATCGACCGAATTATTGTTTATCTTCTCATCTACGAATGGGAGAAAATAAGAAAGACTTCCATGATCAAGCTCCATGCGCAATTCAGAACAGATTGTCCAAACATGGTATCTACTATATACTATGATTGTTGTTTTTTTCTTTTGTTTTTAATTTAGTGCTACTGCTGTTGTATGAATTAGGTCTTGGCATCCTATTGTATGTGCTGCGCCACACGTCCGGCGGATCAGGGTTTACAGCTGAGAATTGTAAGATCCTTACACCATTAATGCACGCGGTCAGATGACTGTGACAAATTCGGCCGAGCGGTCGCGAATGACTCGAATGCATTCGGAAATGTAGAGCCGAAATCTACGAATGAAACCGGTGATTATCTGCCACCGGAGATTCCCGAAATGTTGCGAATGCCTGGACTCTTGCGATTGGAAACCTCTGTTTGACTCCGAGCAATCTTGGTAGTGGAATTTTTTTTTATTCTGACCGATGAACGTCACATCTGATTGCTTAAGGTCATTTGATAGACAGAAATCGTTGAAATATACATAACACCGCTGAACATTCTCTTCGCCAAAACAACCTTCTCAAACCAGATTCAGTGTCCGGTGCCTAGAGGGAGAGATACGTCTAACATAGCCTTTGGAAATGGCAAGAATGAAATCCTTTCTTGGATCAAATGGAAGATGGGATTAAGCTCAATTCCGGTAGACGTATCCTGTTTATTCATCCCCATAATAAGTCGCGCTTTATAGCCGAAGGTTCAAATCCCATGCAATTGGAAGAATATCAACTAGTGTATTTCACTTGGTATATGATAAGGCAAGATGCGAGGGATTGATTGTATGCCAATTCCCGAAGAGATTTCTTTTAGAAAAGACGATTGTGTCAAATTCAGAGTACTATGCCACCATTTTATCTGTGGACTCGGTTGAACACTAATGTATTGTGGAAAAAAAGAATTGCCTTCTCTTATCGGCGGGGCTTACGATGTCCAGAATAGAAAATTCAACGGAATCTCAGTAAACAAATCGGTGATTTCAACAGAAAACTATAAAAAAAAAATCAGTCACAACTGATGAGTTGCAATGATGATAGATTGAAGCATACTATACCATACCGATATTGAATATCGATTATTATAGCTTATCATGTCGACATTTTTAGACGTTCCTTTCAGACAGTCTAAAGCGTTTACACACTCCTGAGTTCACCGTATGTGATTGGAGATAGACGGCTATACTGTATTTATTGCTTCGTCGAAATTAGTCGATTTTGATGAGATAAAATCCCTGAGTTGGCATTTCCATTATCATCACGGTGATCGGTACTGGACAATTACCTTGCACTTTAATGAATTCCCATGTCATCCAATACATATTCAGCGGTTCGTTTTGAGTGACAGGAATAGACCCATTCTTTCATTGTCAGACTGGTTTACCTCCTCTTGTCGGTGGTATATCTGAGAGTAGGAGGCATATAATCTGGTGTCATGAGAATGGTTCTGTCCTAGACAAGATCAAGATCAAAGTGTTTAATATCTTAACATGTTGACATTGAGATGTTTAATTTTACTTATGTATTCAAAGCAAACCTCTCCGTCCCTCTCCCTCGGTACATGTCATTTGGCATATATATGATCGGAAGGTTGGTGAGAATTTACCGCACAACGTCGGGCATTACAGGTTAGTTTTTCTGAGTTCTTGCATTTACCATCTCTGCCACATATTCAGGGCGCTGTCAATGCTCATCCATATTAACATCAGATAAGTTACTTATTGAGCTGATCTATCATCACAGCTGCCAAGCTAGCGTATCTAATTCCGCTTAAGTCGATTATAGGGACCGTGTGGTTCCTGCATAGTTTTCACAAGAACACCTGCAATGAAAGCGCAACTGAGATACGAAGGCTACTTCTTACAACCCTCCGTATTCTAGTCTGAATGTGAGATGCATAGGATGGCTTTCCTGTAGAGTCATATGGTTGCTTTTTAGTAGCCAGACGTCCTCAATTTTACCCACCGCTTACATATCTCACTATTTTGAGAGACTGTACACTATTATGTCTTAAAAATGGATTATACAGTGTAAACTCGCATGCACACTCACAGGTTCTGGTTTCTCGATCATTCGAATTGAATTCTACTTCATCAATAACTGGTAAGGTTACACCCCGGAGGAGGCACAGCTTGAGCAGGTAGCCTCTATAAGGTCTGTGGAATGTTTGGTTAAAGAGCCCAGTGTAATTAAGATCGGGTTCTTTCAGAATTGCTCCGTCAACAAAGAGCAGCGGAGACGCGACTGTAATTCACACCACCATTTCGAAACGCACGAGCCAAAAATCGAAGTCTTCATTGAAATTCCAACGGCTAAGCCCCTTATGTCTTCAGCATATATGATTCTGTTTGTGTGGAGAGTTTTTCTGGTCATTTTTATTCTTCTGTAACTCTATACCAGTGGTAAGGGTCGGAATTAGGCAGCTCTAGTATAGTCCTTCGCCATTGCAGAAATGAAGCGGTGGGGATTTACTATTTTTCTGGCATCATTTCAGATGCTGGCACTTGGAAGTCTGAACCAATCAATCTTGATCAGTGGTCCGACCTATTCATGTGCTGGTTTCGATATGATTGCTACAGTCGTTTATCTGTTGAATGAAGACTAACTAATGGATTATTGAACATTACATATCATTTCAGACAATATGCGGACTGTTTGAAGCTCGGCCTCGTCAATGAGTCGTTTCTATAGGCTATCAGCAACGTACGGTGCGAATGTTTTGTGAATCAGAGGTCTACACTCTCAGAAATATTCAGAGAATAATCCTGAATAGATCAGGTTGCACATCCACAACTCAATTTCAGGGATTTTACCTGAACTCCATGGATAATTTTCTGAAATTCAGGAATATCATCCATGAATTGAAGCTAAATTACCTGAATTTTAGGGGATTTTACGTACCTGAATAGGGTCGGGAACTTACTAATCAGGGTGATAAATTTTCCTGAATTTCAGGGAAAATCCTCTCAATTCAGGGATCTTTTTCCTGAAATTCAGGTAATCTGCCCTGAATTTCAGCCAAAATCCCTGAAATTGAGTTGTGGATATACAACCTGATCAGTTCAGGACTTTTACCTGAATATTTCAGAGTGTGTAAGCTATAAGCGGGTTACCCATCTTCATACACTAGCCGTTCAAAACTAAAATTAGCCTTCATATATCGTACCACCTCAAGCATTCACAATCCGCGGTTTAAATCTACAAACCCGAGACAAGCCAATCAGAATCTACCCATCGACTGTGTAGGGTGATGTCTTCACTCAGTAGTTCATTCTTCCGAATATAGCGGTAGGTGTGGCCAGATACATAGGACAGCCAACCAATACACCACTCATGCGACACATTTCGAAATTCAAATGGATTCGAGGTCAACGTTTCCTGTACATTTATACATTGTTTTGAAGAGAACCGGTGGGCTGATATATCAAGGTTAATTTGAAGTGTGAACGGAGAATTCGGCTTGAACGGAGTACGGAAGATGCATCGACCGAATCATTGTTTATCTTCTCATCTACGGATGGGAGAAAATAAGAAATACTTCCATGATCAAGCTCCATGCGCAATTCAGAACAGATTGTCCGAACATGGTATATACTATGATTGTTTTTTTTCTTTTGTTTTTAATTTAGTGCTATTGCTGTTGTATGAATTAGGTCTTGGCATTATGGACGCGAAAATTCTTTAATGTACGACAGCCGAAAATTGAATGACGGACTACACAATTGTATATATGTAGATCGATGTATACACCTCGAATGATGCGAGCTCCATCTGGCAGAAGGCTGTCGATTGCAGTATAGGGTTTCAATATTTTCCTTATATTTGACCTTTCTAAGATACTTCTTTTTTGTGCTATTGCGTATACCAGATCACTTGATGCTTTACTGACAGTTGTGTCTAAACAGACAATCTTGTTTATTATACTATAATAATATTTTCCCATCGTTGCCAATATTGAATCATATAGGGAGGGGAAAGTTATTCCGCTCTGTGTTCGCTTGGATCACAGAGTTTAAAGATATTCTCCTATCAATGATGTTTTGGATCTGTGCCACGAACCGCCTTCGCTTACGAGAAGATAAACATATGATACAGTAATCCTGATTTAATACACCCTCACACCGTTAGTCCATAAATATTGAAACTTAGACCATATTTTATTCAGGTAGACTTTTACTTTCATATAAATTAGTATATACATGGAAGAAAAATAATATAAACATCAGGGGTCACTATTTCAACTTATGATGCCCATCAACATGGGGTAGGTAAATGCAGAAAAATAACCATACAATTGAATTTTTAGAAAAAAAATTCATATGACACATACTGTTTCATATACAGACTAATTAAATATGAAGGTCATCTACTTAATTTTCGTTCTAATGGACACAATTTTTCCCTATTTGAAATCTATTAGGACCTGTTAAACGCAACATATAAAGGTATCGGGGAAAAGATGCCGGCGTACTGACAATAAGTTATATGACACCACAGACAAACATATTGACATATCTAAACACATCACAAGAACGAAAAATCACTGTAATGATTTGTATGTCAGCCACGATTTATTGTAGCTGCATGTTCATCCGTACATCTTTACCACACGAGACCTAGCACCGACTTGAGCGGTATTAGATACAAATATCTAAGAGCAATGATGTAGTAGCTCTATCAAGTGAACTATGTCTGAGGTGTCGGTCTTCACTTTAATTGTGAATGCACGCAGTAAACGTTGATATAGAGTTCTCGCCCAAATTCATGTTTTCCATCCCCGGACTGTGAGTAAGTCTGTGTGCATATTATCACCGACGTTTGGGATAGTTCAGGTGTTCTGTCCAAGATATCATCCCTCGTGTATATTAAGCCTTTTGTTATTGTACGCATTCATGAATCAGAAATGACGTTTAAGATAGTACCCCATGACTATAGGTACGTGTCTGACGAACCCCATATGTAAGATTCTCTCTCCCATTCACCGGTTCATAACGGGCATCAGGGAGTACAGTGTAGTATTTATCTACACATGGCGGAGATAACAAACAACACGTGGAATATTTTCCGTTGTTTGTACGTAGGTTTACGAGTTCATTCACCCAAAGTTAGTATACATCTGCGCGCAGGTTAACGAATTATTTTCTCTATAGGTGATACACGCGAGATTCTGTATGGCATCGATAGCTTTCAGGTGTATTATGCTGGTTCAAACTACGGGTATTTATGGATGTTTTATTGGTCTCGTATGTACTTTTCCTCCTTTTGTTTCTTTTCAATTCTACACACGTGGGACCATATAAAACGTGTCCCATACACAAATCGGCTCCTTATGGAATCATCTTAGTTTGGTATGTTATAGTACACCTTGTTCTATCTTTGTTTGTTTCACTTGTGCTTGTGAAGAACAAAGATCCGAAGTTAGTTCCGAGAGACAGAAACATCAGATATTGCGAGGCCATTGGAATATCTTTTGGTTTAGTGCTGTCAGAGGACAGGCTGTGGGATCGTATGATTTCATGTGGAATTACGCCGATCTATTTGTCCACCACCATTGCCTGACATTGCTTATGAGGATCTACAGGTATCTTAACCCGTGGATACACTCTTAACCTCATGTTAAGTGTTTATCTACAGGTAAGGAGTGTATCTACAGCTCAAAAGTGTAGGTTAAGAGTATATCCACTGAAATGGAACTACGAAACAACTCAGCTTCTCGTAGGGCTTGCCTCGCGTTTCAAATGTTATTTCGTTTTGGGTATTCATGTAAATTTCGTTCAGTATGTTTCTTCATTAGTTGTTAATGCACATTTACTTGAACTATAACTGTTTTTGTTTTTTTCAGATGTATCCAACGCAACCTTAAGATCCGACAGTAGAAGTAACTCAAGGAGAAAGTCTTGTGTCAATCGCCTCATTAGTACAGTTTAAGATGGGTATGGAAGGCTGTGGCAAGTTCATGAAGTGGTCCCTATTCGGGTTCATCACTCTGATATTGGTAAGTTCTGTGTCGTTCTGGAGGAGTTGTATTTTTAGCCCCAGACTTCCAAATGAGGGTGGTATAAATTAGTTGATAAAGTTATACGCTCTTTAGCCCCAGACCTCCAAATGGCTGTCTTATACATTGATATATGATCGTATGTCTACAGAACTTTAGCTTTATCCGTCAGTTCTTTCTTTGCGAATGAAAAACAACAATAACAACAAAAGAAAAAAACCCACAGGACCGCTAATTCTATATATGCAGCACATATAATTTGTCTTATATTATAACACGATGTACGTGAGAACGGAGTAAAAGAAAGTCTGGAGTAATAGACTCATCTAGATCAATGGGGATGGCTATGTTGTACTGTTACCCTCCATTTTCAATGTACTTGCAGTTGATTCGTTTCTTTTTCCAATATAAGACTGAAAATATTTCAAATCACTACAACAGATTGAAAGTCAATCTAATTATTTAAGAAAGTATGGCAGGAGTAGAGGATATATCGGCCTTGCAGCGTGGCAATAAGGGAGCAATTTCCTGGGTCTTTCCTCTATATCATTTCATTGATACGTTCACCCAGTTCTTTCCTCTTATTTGATCATTAAATTTATGACCCAGTAACAATGAACATGATCAAGAACTAAATTCTATCGATCTCTAAATTCATTTGGTATCAAGACCAACGTCCCATGCATTGTGAACAAGTAGACGACACATTGAATATACTTCACCTTGTCTATAAGCATTGACCTACAGCTATACTTGTAGAACTTGAATTAATCACTGTTCTCCGCAACTCTAGCATTAAATAGTCTGTAACCCTGACATATCCACGTCAGTGAAAGTTTTATTTCTCAGACCTTAGAGAAAAGTCTGATATACTCACCGTCTTGCCCTTTACCTCGCCGTATAAACCATCTCTCATCCGACACAAGTCGATTTAATAGTCGACCAACCCTGAGTAGGAACGTAATAGTAATGTCATCAGAAACGAACCAGGCGAACGAAGTCTTTATCGCCAGAAGCTGGAGATGTTTAAAGCTCGAAGCTATCAGGCAGTAGCGGGAGACAAGAATACTCCTACGGGAGCGAGACATGTTACGATACATTTATATCCATTAAATTGTGTTCTACGGTGACCTGGCTTGTCTCCCGCGTACAACCATCTATATACGACAATGAACAAATAGGAAACAATTATTGTTAAGTACTCGGATCGAAAGAGGAACCTCTGACATCCGGGTATCAAATCCTTGACTGCGTATGTTATCTGCGTTGGCTCTTGAAGACCCAACTGTTCCAGACTGTTCAAATTGTTCTCATACATTCCGTTTTCATACATAGACCATGGTATGCAGGCATGGGAATTTTCCGCCTATTGGCGGATTTCCGACTTTTTACCCGCTGAAATGATCGATCCTGAGATCGATGTAAATTCGGGTAGAAAATTTGGAGGGGGGGGGGGGTTAAGCTCCGTATGCTCGTCTCCCCGACAGTCCTGGGTTTAGAAAATGCGTTCAGTCGGTTCGTTCTGTTTGGGAATTTTCCTGATAACTCTTCGCGAATCGGTAATTTAATAAATCGCCCAGTCTACAGAGGGTGGACTGGAAAAGTACCCAGTCATGGGGAATGTATCCTAGTTCTCTCTGCCCGTGGATTTCTGTTTGGATCCCTGTACGTAGCCATGTGTTTGGGATGATGTGGAAGGATTCGACCGAAAGTGAAAGAAAGACAGGGCTTCGTTTGCACGTACCGCTCGCCTAAATTTATTGTGAGGTACGCTTTTATCGGCGATTCGCGTTCGTAATTAGTGCAAACTTGTCATTGAAAATTGTCTCCAGAGATTTATTTCCCGACTATGCTATAACATTGTGTTGTTGTTGTAAGCCAATATTGCGTAAGTTGTCGAATGATTGCCCTTGTGTACAAGTGAATAAACGTTACGTTTGTTGGACAAATTGTAATTATATCACCAAATGTTACAAACCACTGAGTCGCAGATAAATTTAATCCCAAATTTGCGTAACAGAGAAACAATTTTTCTCCCGCCGACTGGAGCACGTGGAAATCCCCTTCGATCAGAACGAGGCTGACTTGAATAGCTGTACGTCGGGAACCCTCAGAAGCTTGATAATGCATGTTACTGTACCTAGCGATGACAGGTTTCCGAATGTTTTTTGGGCCCCCAAGTCCTCAATTAGATTGTTTGCTTGTTGATGAACATTATGTTGTCATTGATTACAAAATTATGTGAATGGTGACTGAAAATAGAATTTATGAAACCAATAATTTGAAGATAATTATATATTTATCTATTGAATGACTTACTTAAAGTAAATACTTTTAATGAACAGTTTTACTGAAATTAATTTATGGTGAGTTGTTTTCTCAACTTGTCCTTTTTTATTATTAAACTAGATCCAGTTAAAGAGACTTTTAATTATTAATCGATAATTTAAAAAAAAATGTTTCTTTTCAATGACACCTTGACACTTTTAAGGTTCATCAGTTAAAATAGTGTTGTCTAATATATATATAAAAAAAGCAAATTTCCTTTCCTGTGGGGTCACCAAAAGAGCTCTTATTTGAAAAAAAAATTCCAGCGAGCGGGGGGCGCTGCCCCCCTCTCGCGCTCTCCCCCCGCTCGCACGCTTCGCGTCCTCGGTACACATGGATGTACCATCCAAAGTACACATGGATGGTACTTGGGATAAGTTCAGACTTTTTTTTGGAGGTCAATTCCCATGCCTGGGTATGGGGCATGGTAAAGGTAACATCTGTGTCTCACAGTAATGGTGAGAATTAATTCCGAATGATGAGCATATCAGTTTGAATGGCATCTCGGTTTGAACTTAATAAAATAATAAGAAATAAATTGATGAGATGTTGGGTGATTTTCATATCAGAAGCGAGGCATGTTATTGGTATATTTTACATGTACCAGATTGTGGATGTATAAGAATGCCACCTATTGCACTTTGCATGCCGCCGCGGGATGTCAAGTTTTAACTGACTGACTTACAAGCGTCTGGTCCGTCATTCATATTTCAGCCGTCGTCCATTATTCATCGAGCTTGTATTGGTCACCGAGCTCAATACCCGTTATCGGCGTTATCTGCTTAATTGAAAATTGTGCTTTAATCGAATGGATGTAATATTCCAGTGGGACCTGCATATGGCGTATACATATCACGCCTAGTAGCATTTGCTATATCCTGTGTTAAATGTGACGATTTTAATCAACGTCACAAAACAGGGCTACAAAACCAAGCGCCTCCACTCAAAGTTTCTCAAATTTGGCGATACATATCTCATGCTGATAGCAACACACGAGCGTAGCGTGCAAGATCGATGGCGTAACGTTTCGTAACTTGTGTCTAATTCCGCTTAACCCGGGGCTAGGGGCCGTATGAACCCATGTGCTTCAAGATTCTCATGGTACTCATATGAACAGTCACAATCAAAGCGTGACTGAGATACATCATTCTTTAGATGACGACTTTACAAAAAATATTATGGATTAAAAATACTGATCAGCGATACGGATTTGATATTTTTGGAACATCATGATGTCTTGCCGGCATCATTGAAAACTGTTGACCGCTTCTCTCTTGCAGGAAACAAGCCTATGTTTATGTATACTATGATTGTCTTTTTGAATTTGGTGCTAATACTGTTATATGGAATATGGAATAGGTCTTTGGATTATGGACGCGGATATTCTCTAATGGACGACGGCTGAATTATGAATGGCGGACCAGACGCTTGTAATTGTGAAATAGCACATTAATCTCTAGTCCTTTATTTAGATATGTTTGAATGGTTAAGTCTAAATAATTGCATACAATTTTCATGAATTTAAGTTAGGTAATTTAGAGATACTGTATTTCCGTGAGCCTAATTTGAGTTAGGCAATTAAGAGATACTGTATTTCCGTGAGCCTAATTTGAGTTAGGCAATTAAGAGATACTGTATTTCCGTGAGCCTTATTATTTTTATGTAAAACGAGAATTGAGTTTTTATAGTTACATCAAACGTCATTTGATTTATTCTTGTAAGCCAAGAATC
The DNA here is from genome assembly GCA_036873755.1 of Hanleya hanleyi. Lineage (NCBI taxonomy): Eukaryota > Metazoa > Mollusca > Polyplacophora > Lepidopleurida > Hanleyidae > Hanleya > Hanleya hanleyi. The sequence continues at coordinate 41,720 of JAVTVY010023241.1, read as the reverse complement.
CATATTACAACAATTTCTGTTGTGTCATCTTCTATATGCTACTTTAAGAAGTTAACCATGAAGATTCGCCATAGAAATAACATTATATCTGCATTTTTGGGGGGGGGGGAGCTGGTAATATTTTTCATGTCGTACTTCATTTCCAAAAGCTACTCCATGCCAAAACAATTCCCCGTTAAGCATAAAATGTGACCATATATTAATCCGTGATACGCGAAATTGCCATTTATTTCAGTTAAACGTGATATTCCTATACCGCTCTCGGGATATCTGTATGCAGCTATGTTCCATACAACCGACTCCCTCAAAGAATATCAGCGTCATATTGGCTTCACTGTGTGGTCCAACAGTCGCCAGCTAATGTCGTAATTGCGTCATTAGGAGGCGACTCTGCATGCAGATTGCTACAGTGGTCGGACCACCCAGGAAGTTTGGCTTGGCACAAGCTTAACACATTGCATTATGTTGACGATATTCTTAGGATATATACTCCCATACCGTCCATTATCCCTCTACTGGGCGTTGTTATTGTACTGAAAAATGAGACTAGGCCCGTCAGGACTTGCCTGTAGCAAATATATCACTGATCTCTGTCTACCAACTTTCGAATGCACACGAGGAATCATCAGGATATTTCAAAATTTCACGATTTTGTCGACGAAATGTAGTCAGGGTCTTACACGAAATTCGATTTAAATGACAAATCTCTGAATGTAATATTTCGAGGAATGGAGCATCATATTGTACCACTGAAGCACATTGTGAAGATATCTACTACATTACTAATTGTTTGTCGTGTACCTACGTTCATACAAACGTCTAGTCGGTCATTCATAATTCAGCCGTCGTCCATTAAAGAATACCCGCGTCCATAATCCAAAGACCTATTCCAAATCCATATAACAGTATTAGCACCAAATTCAAAAAGACAATCATAGTATACGTAAACATAGGCTAGTTTTCTGCAAGAGAGAAGCGGTCAACAGTTTTCAATGCTGCCGACAGGACATCATGATATTCCAAAAATATAAAATCCGTATCGCTGATCAGTATTCCTAATCTATAATAATCGTTGTAAAGTCGTTATCTAGAGAATGATGTATCTCAGTCAAGCTTTGATTGAGACTGTTCATATGAGTACCATGAGGATGTTGAAGTACATGGGTTCATACGGCCCCTAGCCCCGGGTTAAGCGGAATTAGACACAAGTTACGAAACGTAACGCCATAGATCTTGCACGATACGTTCGTATTTTGCTATCAGCATGCGATATGTATCGCCAAATTTGAGAAACTTTGAGTGGAGGCGTATGGTCGAATAGCCCTGTTTTATAAGTTTCTGCAACAATGTTTTGTGACGTTGATTAAAATCGCCACATTTAACACAGGATCTAGCAAATGCGACTAGGCGAGATATGTATACGCCATATGCAGGTCCCACTGGAATATTACTGTCCAGAAAGGGATAGTTTACGATGTCGAAATTGTATTCATCTCTTTTGTCATAAAGTCGACGAGAGAATGCCCGCTGCATTTTTGTAGAGATATAGATCAAACCCAGATCTACATATACCTCCAAACTGACTGATGGATAAAAAGTAAACTCTAGGATCTATTAAGACAAATGTGTTGAGAAGTTCCTTGGAAGTATGGATCTATTAAATTGCCATGTAATGAATACAGGCCGTGAACGCTCACCAGTGAGACAAAAAGGACGGAGAACCCGTGTAATGACCGCAACCATGCAAGAAATATTAGATATATCTGATAATTATGGATTATATTTTGTCAACTGTCCTCGATTTCAGAAACAGAGTAAACGTATGAAATTTAGTTTCATGTTCAACAGATGACCAGTGTCGCTATCGTCTATAGTCGGTTATTCAGTTCTATCGGAATGCATGACCTTGTCATCGGTCAATTGGATTTCATTTTGATTTCCGGCCGTTACACTTCTATTATTTCTTCATACATACTTTATATTTTTCTACTCTCTTCAGGTATCAGGGTGCGCATTGTTGGGTATCGGAATATTTACACGGGTCAGCCAGTCCGGTCGGTCTCAAATCTCCGCCGTCATCGGCAATCAACTATATTCCACTTCGTCCATACTGCTCATTGTCTGCGGTTGTGCTGTAATCGTCGTCTCATTCGTTGGTTGCTGTGGCGCCATAAAGGAAGTCAGATGCATGCTGGGAGCTGTAAGTTGACGTTTTCATTTAATTTTTCCGCAAAAATGATATTTAACTATCGTTTAACGTCGGATATTATTGATCATCAACAAAAAGAGTTTTGAAAGTATGTAGTGGAAACATCTTTCTTCACGAAATGCACTAGATCCCTGACTGGATGTATTTTTTGATGATCTGTTATATAAGAATACTTTCTCCATCTGGATCGATATCACAATCCTTTTTGAACGGAGTTGTCATAACAATGTTGTCATCTTGGATTCTCCATAAATATGAACTAACGCTGTGCTAAAACTCTCGTTTCACTATCTACTGATGTAAAAACTGATGATTTCTGACTGGAAGTCTTCACTGGCGATTTACAATATAGGGATATTTTTTTCCATTGGGATAATGCTGACAAGTATTGAATGTTAATGACAATACTGTCATCTTGGTTTCTTGATAAACAGAAACATGATTCGCACATGACACTCATTATCAAACCAGTATAACATCAAGTTTTACTTGCCATTTTCTTTTTTTCTCCACAGTTCTTCATTTTGTTGTTGCTCACCTTCGTCGGTCTCGTTATCGGAGGAATTGTCGCCTACGCATTCCGCAGTGATGTAAGGGGCCTTGATATTAACTTCGTAGATAACCGTCTTCTCACACACAGAACAAATCAATCTCTTTTTTGATGGATGAAGCTTTTCACGGCTGATTAACCACAATATATGAAAACATCCTTTTCTAGTTTATCGCTAAATTATTTTCCATAATATTAATAATTTCGCGACAAAAGCTTGAAAGATAACACAAGCGATTGATCAATTGAAAATATCTAGATCATATTGTATAAAAGCCTCAAAAGAGTTTTATAATTATAAACCGGAAATATCTTCATATCCCATTTTCTTTTCTTATCTTAGAACCAACTATATTGCTCCAGATACCGTACATTAATGCTCCTTTTCCCTTTCTTTTAAGCTCGAAAAATATGCGAAACATCACATGTATACAGCTTTAAATACCTCATACGGGTTTGAAGACCAGAGAACGGCTACTGACGCCTGGGACTCCATACAGCAGTTGGTCAGTGCAGGTAGCTTTGCTCCTCAATAGAGTCTAAATGTCAGTGAAACAAGAGCCGAAGATTTGAGAAATCCCGAAAGCCTTTAAGCTTCGGATTCAAAGCTTTCCCGCTGCCTCAGTGTCCTGTGTGATCAGAACTCGGCATTCAGAAAAACGGCGATCCGTATCGAATGAAGCACTATGCTAAGATTGTTTAATATGGGCATTTACACTCAACCTGGACACCTGGGACGATCCGCGATTCATCTACAGACTGCAAGCTTATGTCGCTATTCGTATCCCTGTCGCAGATCGTTGTCATGTTCCCGCCGATTGGCTTTTTATACGCCCACCAAAAATGCGGAAGTATATATCATGTGATGGCAGTTTCCGTCCGTTCGTGTGTCCGTATGTCCGTCGAAGCATTCGTGTACGGTTTCTGTGACAGTTTTCTATCTCCGGTCATAATTATACCCCCTGGATATACTGGATTCAGCTTCTCCGTCCGTCCGTCCGTCCGTCGAAGCGTCCTTCCGTCCGTCGTTCCGAATTCGACGTTAACGCACTAGAATCTGAGCCGTTCCATCTAGAGACTTCAAATTTGGTATACAGCACTGATGTATATGTATGACAAAGCACAAGCCTATTGAAAGTGAATACATTTCGATGGTTTTTGTGGTTTCCATGGGAACAAGATGGAAAATATCCATGTAACGACGTTAACGTTCTAGAAATCAGACCATTGCAGCTGGAGATTTTAAATTTGACATGCAGCATTGCTCTGTGGCAAAGCACAAGCCTATTGAAATTGGGTACATTTCGCTGGTTTTTGTGGTTTCCGTGGCAACAAGACAGAAAATCTCCGTCCGTCGGACGGGGGTCCGAATTCGACGTTAACGCTCTAGAAGTTGAACTGTTCCATCTAGAGACTTCAAATTTGGTATATGGCATTGATGTGTGGCAAAGCACAAGCCCATTGAAATTGGATACATTTCGATGTTTTTTGTTGTTCCCATGACAACTAAATGGAAAATATCCATATAATTATGTTGACGCTCTAGAAGCCGAACCGTTGCAACTGGAGATTTCAAGTTTGGTATGCAGCATTCGATGGTTGTTGTGGTTTCCATGGCAACAAGACAGAAAATATCCATGTAACGGCGTTAATCCTCTAGAGGCCGGACCGTTGCAGCTGGAGATTTCCAATTTGGTATGCAGCATTGCTGTGTGACAAAGCACAAGCCTATTCAAATTGGATACATTTCGATTTTTTTGTGGTTCCCATGGCAACTAAATGGAAACTATTCATATAATTATGTTGATGCTCTAGAAGCCGAACCGTTGCAGCTGGAGATTTCAACCTTGGTATGCAGCATTCGATGATTTTTCTGGTTTCCATGGCAACAAGACAGCAAATATCCATGTAACGACGTTAATGATCTAGAAGCCGAACCGTTGAAGCTAGAAACTTCAAATTTGATATGCAGCATTGCTGTGTGGCAAAGCACAAGTGTGTTGAAATTGGTTACATTTAGTGGTTTCCATGGCAGCACAAATAAATTCCTTCCGAAAATAATTTTTCCCCATACAGGTTCCTTTATTATAGCATGAGGCATCAAATGAGCTTATTTTTCTCGTGGATATCTCACTAAGTCCTATCACCCGGGGAAACAGGGGGTATTTCTGTAATCTTCGATTACAGATGATCAAAAATACAATGACCACACATTTCTAGCCAGCTGAAACTGAAGGGTCAAAGCGCCACCTCTAGTTTTTTTATGAGCACATAAATTAAGGGGAAACGAAGTGTCCCTGAGAAAGGCCAAAGTTCTAGGTCACTGTGATCAAAACAATTGGAAAGTCATTGAAAATTGCAACGTTTTGTGACTTTAGGGCTAAAAGATATGTCGTGTACCAAAATTGAGGTCAAAGTTACTGTGACCCCAAAATAAGGAAATTAAGGAAATCAATGAAATCGCAATTTTGTTTGAATGGTTACATTGGGGGACACGATGTGGCATGTGCCATGATAATTGATGTTAATGTCAAAGGTCATGCGTGGGTACAATAGGGGGAGATGATTTGTTGAGGACCAAAGTAGAAATCAAATGGTCAAAGTTCACTCAGCCTGACGCCCAGGAGAAATAAAAAGAATCATGATTGGTGTTTTATCTCCAATTCAGGGTTGTGGAATGGGATCAATTCAGGGTTGTGGAATGGCACCAATTCAGGGTTGTGGAATGGCACCAATTGTCATGTATACCACCAAAGTAATGGCAAACATATTCCTTTGGAGATGTAACCTCTCCAGTTCTAGATTGCACTATATTATGTCATTCCGATTCTTCTGTAAACGAGAGGAAAGAAACAACCTGTTCATTTTGAGATCAAAAGGTCAAGGGTTACTGAATTCCCAAATTCGGCAATGCTGAAAGAGGGAGTATGAACAGTGGGATTCTTGGGATGTTCAGACCATGTCTCTGCAAATTCACTCCAAGAAGCTACGGACTTCGGCTTTTTTTTTTGCCTTCTCACTGTGCAAACGCCAACGATCGCCGAGATAAGCCCTGGGTAATGTTAAAAGTTTGGATGGGACCACACAACGTGAATGTTTGAAAATATAATGTATATAGTTAGTCTATTAGTTCCTGTTTCAAATCAAACATTTCGCGGTTGTATCAGTTTGCAGTAATGAAGAACACTTTGACTTTATTCATCTGCTGGATCTGCTGCTCTAGCAAAAGTTTGCCGCACACAAACGTATGTCACATTATTATTATTTCTGTGAGCATGATAGGGTGGACGATTATGACTAGAACACTCACAGGGAAAAGCTAAGACGATTGTGGCATAAATTAATGAACAAAGTAGCGGTTAACTGTTCTGGAGTAAGGGTGATATTACAAAGTCTACAGCAAACCATGCGTTTAGGATTTGAACAATTTTGTTGACGCGAAAACGAAAATTAGTTTGAAAATATGTTCCAGCTTATACACCTATGCGTTTAGATAGATGTTCAAAGCATGAAAAATTGTATGTGATTGGAAAATCTGTATAAAACCAAAGTCTAAACATATATGCAGACTCTACCTCATTTATGCATTTAGAATATGTTGAAATGCTAAACCTATAATTTCAGTCCAGACTGTCAATACGTTCATGGATCACTATGCCCTTGGAAGAGTGTCAGTCGAGAGCAATATCCGATTGATAGTGATTGCTAAATAAAATCGCTCTTGACGTTGATCGGCTTGCTTCCTTTGTCCTCCGCGGAGCAATAAAAAATATATAAATAGCTAAGCGTGTGACGAGACAGCGCTGAATTTTGTCTTCTCATCGGCATTATCCGAAACGTCATGGCTGCGGTGGATTGAGCCTTCAGGTGTTGTGGAAAAACGGTCAAACGAAGGCCATATATAGGATGGTTGAAACACACCTGCATGGGATGCCCTGAGACTAGTAGTAAAATTATAGCGGAGATAAATTAAGATATATCTTTTGGTGCTGGAACTTGTATTACCACGGTGTACAATCGAAAGTTCGACAAAAAACATTTGTCTTAAAAGTTAAAAACCTCTATGGGAAATATTGCACGTGATTAGTTCATCCTCGCAACTGCAGGTTAAATATTAAATCTGTAAAGTATTTTACTCTTATATTTTAAAATGTATACAGTGATAACTGTTTACAAGATGTTCCAAATCGTCTCCAGGTACGCGTGACTAAATAGAGCTTTTTTAAATGATTGTATTTTATGAATAGGAATCTGAGTCCTTTTTTTACAACTGGCGTAGAAAATATATTGGAACTGAAAGAAAACGGTATCATAGATTCACCAAATATAAAAGGGCAATGCGTTCACATTTAAAACATATTACCATTTCGACCTACAAGTACGTAAAACCTGCTTAGAGATCTTGAAAAAAACAACTAAAACGATTCTGACAAACGCTTCGGTATTGTATCTTCGGGCTGTAGAACTCAGAAAGACTACATTGTTCATATAGAAATTACAGTCCATTAAATACACAAACAGATTACAGGAAGGATTGCCATTGCCTAATTAAATGCCGAACGGTTGAGGTTATACATTATATAGGAGTCGGTCCGACAACGTTGCTATGGAGCGTGCAAGGTTAACGAATTTCGGACTTGACAATTATGGACGCGAAAATTCTTTAATGGACGATAGCTCAACATTTAATGACGAACTAGACGCTTGTATTAACAATTTGTAACAGTACATGTCCATTAAGCGTTTCTTCCTCCCCCCCCCCCCCACTCAATTCACAAATGACCGCGCATTCCGTATACCTTGGTGACCGCCAACGTCCTACAAGATGATGGATGGCAAGACCGTGTATTTGATCCCCTGTGCTCGTCTTTTCTGTCAGTTGAGTTGCATTTTGTACCGACCTTTCTTTGCATTGCCCGCTAACCCCTTTAGCCGTTTTAAGATGCATTCGTGTGAGAACAGCTGCTTTGAATAATAGATTAGTAACTCCCTGAACCCGGGTACAGTACGTCTTCCTCATTAGGAGCACTTAGCCATTATCAGCAATTTCGATTTCTGCAAACCGAAGGTAATCGATAAATCAGGAAGGTCTTGCTTGATCGGGGGCTTTGGTGCTATGTATTACGTTGATGGATACCGACTGCGACCGAACCGCTGAGCAGAGCCATTCTTCATTTAGAAAAGAAGTGACATGTCTTGGGGAGTCGAGAGTCTTGGAACGCAACGACCGCTAACAACTGCATAAACTGTCCAATTACATTAACTACATTGAGAAGCAGTCTGGTGAACGGTGTCGTTATTCGTGAAGACACTCGATCACTGTTGAACATGTTCTTATGTAGTTTCCCCAAGTACTACGATGTCGTCAAAATCGAACGCTCTCGGGAATGATCGGGAAAATACAAATACAAAGCAGCCATCCTGCCATCATGTAATATCCAACATAATCAGCCCTGAGGACAACAGGATCCCCAAAGTTCTTTTGCCGTGTAGTGACCAACATGAAGAAACGAACAAACTTACAGCAGCTCGACCTTATTCATGCACAGAAATCATTGACCTGTCAAATAGAACACGACGTGTTATTGTTTCAGAAAAAAATGTCAGTGGCGCATTTAAGATATTTCTGGATTACTGTATCTTAAAAGACTTGAAACCGGTTACCATTTAGTGATATTTAACATAATTTCATTGTTGGCACAAATAATGCTGTTTTTAACTATTTGCTGTCTTATTTTTTATTATATTTAATATCGCTTCTCGACGTTCATGATATGAAGAAAATTAGGTCCTTTTTTCTTACTTTCGCTTCAGTTTAAATGCTGTGGAGTAGAAGGCGGTGTTAATTCCACGACGTCCTGGGCATACTACAAGAAGTCCACTCCTTGGTTTACAAAACAAAACAGTAAGCGGTCCATTGGGGTTGACCCTGAATACCCCACAAAGACTTCTGATTGGTTTACTAGATCGACATCACAGCGTTCAATCTGTCTAGAACCAACGTCCTTTTGATAGGATGTCGCCTTTAATATAATCCTAACTCTGAGTTTATGGTTCGCCAGTAAGAGTGAGTGAGTGAGTGAATAAGGTTTAATGTCGCTTTTAACAATTTTTCAGTTCTATCACGACGGGGTGGGGAGGGACAGGGGTGCCTACTTGTAACAGAGCAATGAATCTCTGACCTAATTATGGCTGGAGCCATTGTTATATCATGATGGAAGCTAGATGTTTTAGTTTCATGGGGTAGACTTTTTACCTGCTGGTTAAATCATGCGAAGTTATATCAGTCCATGGGAATTGTATTAATACAGCGTTTTCCCAGGGAGAAAACTGATCAAACTATTCTCGGCAATTATATCATTCCAATCCTTGCCAAAAATCCCTGTTTATAACTACTCCACCACCTACTACTCCTATTCTTCCGACAACACTTATTCGGCTGTTGCAGGTGACGCCACTAGTCATTTCGGTGAGAAAATGCACCGCGGGTCTTACGAAGAAATAACTTTGTGTTCGATCTTGACCTCAGCACTGCCACCAAAATACGATATGGCTTAATCCTTGATCAGCAATACAATAGATCATACATCGTATAGATTAATCCATCTTGAAGTGCCCTACTTTGAAGATTCACTGATGGCGTTTTCTGACCGCTGTGCCGAGCTCAAGGTCGTGGACAGGGATAAAATATTATTTCCTGAAACAGTCGGCAGGATTCACGAGAGAGGACGAGGGGTGCCATCTGGTAGAACCGAATTCGACTCCTTTTTGCAGAATAAGATCTCTACCGTTTTAAAACATTTCATTGGTCATTTCAAATTTTCAAATGGAAAACCGACATATTGATTGGCTTGTGAAGAAAACTGGGAGAAAATTCAGCCAATCGCAGAGCTCTGTAATGGTTCATTATGAGTCTATGTTTCAACTAGCAATTATCGGTCGAGTTGACCATTGTTTCCATTCGTGGCGTATACAGGCGATCTCCCTCGACACCCCTAATGAACGTGATAAGCTAATGGCCAGTGATGAGCGCTGAAAGGTGTCGATAATGGAGTGAACTCTGTGTGGATATGTCGATTACCAAGTGGCAGAGTGTCAGACGAAGGACCAGCAGTGTTCAATATATTATATTTGGCAGATGGACAATTGAAACACTTTAACCTTATGTTTGGTGTGTTCCGCAATAGTTAGCCAGGGGTTGGGGAATACGGCATTGGAGAGTCGATACTTTGTTTGCATCGTTGAAGGTTAGGGGTTAATGCTTTTATAAATGCTTTAGGCACAGTGCTGATCGAAGGACAGCTGATTAGTTCGACGTGTATTTCCATCAACAAATAATGACAGGACTTATCCTCGAATGATTCAGACTAATTTCAGGCTTTTGTCGACCACAGTCGCAAGCTCGTATGATGCTGATGTTAATGAAACTAAATTGCAACTGTTGAAATATTGGATCTTATGTAGCCGGATTGAAGATCACATGGCGGTGAATGACCTATCAAATCTCAGGATCAAAGATGATTGCAGTCGATAGTCGCTGAAACCCGGAAGTAACTGTGCCGTGAGTGATCTGTTCACTCGCGAATGCTTAACCGATTCCGTCCGGGTCATCTGCATGATGGAGAGATTTTACAGTGACCCGCCGGACGTGTGGCACAGAACATATACCGTACATCAAATCTCATCAAATACATATGTAGCAAATTCAATCGAATATTCCTTTGATTTTGCCCCGAAAGATCTCGTCTACTTTGAGGTGTTTAGATCATGACTTTCCATCATCTGCCGACTTCCACGATTCTATGCTTGGACGGAAGTCTTACAGCTATTCGGAGTTTGGGCGTCATGATTCGAAGTAACCGATCAGTACCGCTTTCCGCTAGCAGACTAATATCGGTATATACAATTGGTCCGGGGGAGACTTAATTCACGGTAACCATGATGGAACCGGAAGTATGAAATTGACCGACAATTTATATGTATGGTACCGCACTGCGCCGTATGCGACAGAAGAGTAGATAATGATTTGATTCAACAGATTATGAGCGTATGCGGTATATACTGCCTAACATATCTTTCTCCTGTTTGTGATTTGTGATTTGTGATTTGCGAGAGTTTACCTGATTATATATACGAGTGCTCATTCACCCACATGGCTCATTCACCCCCATGGCTCATTCACCCCCATGGGTTCCTTCACCCCCATGGGTTAGTTTATAGGGATAGGGAGATCGCGTGCCCTTTCTATACTACTCATCGCGCACGCGCAGTCGACCCATTCTACTGTAGGGTGCAAGCCTGGCCCATGGAATCTCAGGTAGCGAAAATCCCAGGTCTCTCGCCCCACCCTATCCCGCGCCACACCTATAGGGATAGGGAGATCGCGTGTCCTTTCTATACTGCTCATCGCGCACTACTCATCGCGCATGCGCAGTCGATTCATTCTACTGTAGGGTGCAAGCCTGGCCCATGGAATCTCAGGTAGCGAAAACCCCAGGTCTCTCGCCCCACACTATCTCGCGCCACACCTATGCGACCCGCTGTGCAGTGAGTAAAGTGGAGGAGGAGGAGGAGTAGGAGTCGGAGACGCCACGGATTATACTAGGGAGATAATACTTTGAATAATTTGTTTCCCTTTGTTTCTTTTGTTCTCAGATATACGACAATATGCTCCCAATAGTTGCTGTAAAGACCAAAATGCAGACAAACTGAACCAGTGTGTGGGACTATCTAACCCTATACTGGCGCCCTCTTGGGGCCCTCCTGTTGGATATCGCAACGTCAACGACCAGCTCCATACACACGTACGTATTGCCATTAGGGGTTCCAGGAGGGATTCCTTTTCGCATCAAAGTCGAGTCCCATACTTCATGTAAGGAACACGAGACAATGCGATAGATATCTTTGATACAGTTTGGAATGATTTTTATTGACGGACTTCTTGCGATGGAGTTTACCGTCCGTCCGTGTGTGGTCTATATCTGTGATTTTGTTTGTGAGTAGATAGAGTAGGGGGTGACGATGTGTCGCGTACAGAAATGGAGGTCGAGGTCTAAGGTAGCAACTGTGGTCCCAAACATCTGAAAATCATTGACAAGTTCAATTTTTGTGCGACTTGATACATTATGGGTGGTAGATGTGCTGCTTACCAAAATTGAGATGAAGGTCATGTGAAATCAAAGAAATCTTTAAAAATCGCAATTTTTATTTGAATGGATAATATAGATGGAGACAGTGTGTCGCATACTAAAATTGAGGTCCAGGTCAGAGGTCAAGGTCACCGTGGTCCAAAAATAAGGACATCGTTGTAAATTGTATTGTATCAAAATAGAGGCCAAGGGTCAAGACGACCAAGAAATAATTGAGAATCTTGATTAGGTGTTATAACTCCAAGTCAGGGCTGTGAAATGTGATCAAGTTGCATACCACCAAGTCATGACACATATACATTTTGTGATGTGAACTCTCCATTTCCAGATTGTACATTGTGTCCTTTGGATACATCTTAACGTCAAGAGGGAATGAGCACGTTGTTGATATTTTTGAGGTCAAGGGTCACCAAATTTTCAAACAAGACGGAGCTGTATTTTGGTAAAGCTAATTGCTACACCCCATAATTAAAATGTGTTTGTTGGGCGGGCATGTATTGAAGTCCGTTTTGACTCTTGGATCTTGGATTTGCTATCTTTTATTTTCATTCTACAATATCGGCTAGAGAAACTAATGTAGAAAGTCTCTACCTTGTTTTGTTTTTTGCTTGATTAAGCCTACTAAATGCTTCAAAATGTGCAAATTCCTAGAAAGTACTCCCATCAGAAAATCCTAGCTATGCCCAAGTATGTCTAGTGCAGGGTGACCTTCCTTCTACTCACCGTGCGTCTGTCCACTCATGTCTAACTTTTCTTTGTGCAGAACCATACTAACATTTTCCCTAACCTAAAATATTAAAACCAATCTCTTTTTATTTCAGGGCTGTTATACCAAATTGATAGGTTTTGTACAGGATAATGCTATTATTATTGGAGGTGTGGCGGCAGGTATTGGTGCGGTTATGGTGAGTTTTTATCAGGTTAGAGCAACCCCGCTCTCTAAATTGGAGGAAAAAAGGTCGTTCTTGCTCAATAAATCAGTTCACACTTCAACAAAATCCCTTGAGGCGCACACAGACATATATCCCCGTTAATTGTTAGTAAAAAAATAAATTGTCATATATCTAATTTACATAATAATAGGCCAAATATCTGTCGCGCTGTTTAAACAACATTGACTGTTTCTCCAAATGACAAAATAATTTTAAGACATAGAACAATAGATCAATCAATGCGCCTCAAGTTTTGAAGCATTGGTTAAGAAGGAATCAAGAGTTATTGAGCAAAAACCACCTTTTTGGCCTCCATTTTAGAGAGCGTAATCACTTTAATCTGTTTCTATTGCTATTAGAGGATACAGATGTTCAAGTATAGAGAGAAACTCTTTCGTCATGATACTTTGCTGATTATCCTGCAGTAAATCACACGGGTCACTCATGAAGGAGACCGAGATGTATTTTTCATAAATAAATAACAATTGAATGCTAATGACGTTAATGGTGGATTTCTCTTCACCCTGTATATAGTATTGTGACTTCATAGTATTATCTCAACATTGATGATGAAGTTCCAATGGTATGATAATCTAATTTCATCAATCGTACAATTTTTTTGGCAGTCGAAATAATTTCTCTCTGTTTATTTCAGATACTGGGAATGATATTTTCAGTTTGCCTGTGTCGAGCTATCCAAGACGAATACGATGTTGGATAATATACGCTCGGCCCAATAGTGATGTAAATAATTCTGCTTTCTATACATGAAGAAGGGTTTTTATCAGATTTACATATTTTTCGAGAAAGTTGTTCAGGACTCTTGAAAAAGATAAAAAACAAACCCTGAATCCCTTCAAGATCCAAAATAAATGACTTCTAGGTCACATCCGTCGTGTAACGGGTCTCACGTTCATGGAGTTGTTGCATCTCTAAACCTGACCAAACTGATCAATGTTAGTTATATGTTATTCTGCAGATTCGTTCGATTCTTCGCTATTTTCGTCTGGAAAATAAAAACGCTTCAATGCAAGAGAATAGAATGTACGTATGATGTATCAAGTGAACACGCCTTGAAGTGAATCTAGGATTTATATCGAATGAACACCTGAGGTATCAAGTGAACACGTCTCGAAGTGAATCTAGGATTTTGATAACTGTTCATGTTGGATGGTTCCGGTCTGCCGCACCTGAACGGAATATCGACGAGTTGTCGTTCTTATGGGGACACCATATTTGATACTTTCGAACACGTGTGTGTGATATACATGGACAGAAGACTGTGTTACGATTCTGCTAGTATGTATTACGTATGGTGCACTGATTCAGAGGAACAACGCTCGCATGATTTGGAACACGTGTGTGTGCTAGTTGTCTGCGTACACTAAAAGAATGTGTATCCTTCATACCCTAAGGACGTACATGCTGTTGTTCATTGAAATCACGCATATCTGTGGGGAAGGACACCGAATGATAATAGACGTTGAACCTGAGATGACGTTACTGCGCTGCATTGTGGGATTATGTCTAGTATAATTTTGCCATTTTTGAACAATGGGAGTGAAAACAAGACAATCAGACGACACAATAATGTTCCCTGATGACAGGCTTGAAAAGGCAAATGTTGTTCCATGTTCTGCTTTGATTTGGCGTGCCGGGTTACATGCAGGGTGCAGATTTGTTTTCCTGGGAACCATGCGGGTGCAGCAAGATGTGAAGTCCTGTATGTAATCTGACACGCCAAAAGGAATCTCCATCATCTTCCCTTTCGGCTGTGGTAGTCCAGGGATGCTGCGTTGATAATTAATTTAATGCCTGTTACATGCTTGATGCAAGAGTTCGCGAGGGGGATGTCCATCATTGGAGAAAAAGGAAACATCAAATTGACAGAACGCGTGTTTGTCTGTTTGTGGAAGAAATGCGTACCGTGTCAGTGCTGAGTAGCATGGATGCGGCTCAGTGGTAGTACTCGTCAGATAAAGCCGAGCATATTTTGCAGTAGCGCTGAATAAAAATTGATAATTGGTTTCCAATTTACAGGGGAAGTTTTTCCACTGTTTATGACAATCTTCTGTAGAGGAACAAAAAACAACAACGACACGACTCTTTGTTAGATAGTTGAGACAATGAAGTTGTTCCTGTATGTTATATTGTATATGAATTGTTTCAATCACCAGTGCGTCTTTTAATAGATGACGCGGGTGATCTGGGAGTAGGTCTTTTGTGATGACATTTTGCATAATCGTGTCCTGTAATATCGCGTTCTTATAAGAACGTGATCACGTGATCTGGATGCCTGATCTGATTTCCCCCAACAGGTATATTGATATACCTGGTACTGGTGCATACGTTGGAAAAATCATCTACGAAAAATCCATTGATGGCGAGAGCATAAAATATGGTTAGTGACATCCATAACCTGTTTTCTCCATTATTCAGAGAATTTTGCTGATTTGTTGTGTATAAGGATATTACCACCTCAACCATTCCATTTGGATGGAACATATGTTCAATTGTACAGTGTACATGTATTGCTCCAAAACACATTTGGGTCCAGAAATGTTTAGCGTGAATATGATAGGCATTCTCGTTGTCCACCAAGGAAGGAAGCTATGGGCACCTTGAATTGCTGCGGGACCTGCCCTGTTCGCCAGGATCTCAGTGTGACTCCATTGAATCTTATAATCACAAGATCTTAATTAGAGGGTATATTTGCTCGAAGTGAGTTGTACCCAATCTTTACCCAATGTTTGATTGTAATCGAGGTGAATTTTTATCAGTAAAACTATCCTCCGGTAAATCAAGTGATGCCATTCAGGGACCATTTCCAAATTTCAACCGTCAACGGGGAAAATACTTGAAGAGAGAAGATATGTTGGCATTCATGTTATAATCGTCTCCATAAACAAGACTTCTCCGTTAACATTTCGAATTCGACGTGTGAACAGAGAAGTCGACTTGAAAACATGGTTATAATTGGTACCGTACTCTAATATAGATACCATTGAGAGTATGTTAAACAATAAGATCATCCCCAGGTTATCTCCCTTGACGGCAACGAGATTGCTCATACTTCGTCCCGAGATGTTAGGAAATATGCCCCTATGGCGTTAGATACTATGATTAATTGCTGAATATGTGGTTAGATGATAGGTGAGTGAGTGACAGCGGTGCTGCTATAGGTCAATGTCATCGTTTCACCGGAAAACATAATCACATGATAGAGCATTCGGTAATCACCCTAAGCTGTTCGCCATACTCATCTGCTAGACTTGGTTACTGCCCCTGCTATCAACTCAGAAAGAAGGGGAGGTAAACAAGTCTAACTCATCTTCGTCATATGGCTGTATCATCAAAAGGGATATAATATATAATGGAATTTCTACTGTCCTGTATTGTTTGTTTGATCTTCTCTGTGGATAACAACGAAAGAAAGAAGTTTATAGAAAAAAAAAAATAGTTCATTGTGCGGATCGAGACATATTAAGTGTTAGGCGCCAAACATGGAGGCAGGGTGGGTTAGGAACGGTAGAAGAGACTGGAATGAGATCTGGATCAGGGAATGGAGGGAAGATGAGAGAAATGGTCGATCCCACCTTCACATCCTTCGTATGTCCCTGTTTGCAGAAATAACGATGGGGGCTACACATAGGATAGATCTTTCTGGGTCAGGGATAATTGCAAGTATTTATTTATAATTTGCATCATTACCCGTCTGTGAAGAGTTATCATCGTCGTTAGCGTCGTCTGAAACTCGGTAGATCTATCCATCCATTCGTCTCTCTCTCTGTCTGTCCGTCCGTCTGTCATCATTGTTACACGATATGCTCCGAAGGATATCTAACCTTTATAAATTCAAACAACTGTTGAAGCTCGCGATGAACCAGAAGCCTATTGAATATGAGTGACCTTGACATATGTTACAAGCGTCTGGTCCGTCATTCATAATTCAGCGTCGTCCATTAAAGAATATCCGCTTCACAATCCAAAGAACTATTCCATATTCCATATAACCAAATTCTAAAAAAGACATAGTATACAAAAACATAGGCTTGTTTATTTACTGCAAGAGAGAAGCAGTCAACAGTTTTCAATGATGCCGGCAAGATATGATGTTCCAAAAATATCAAATCCTTACCGCTTATCAGTATTCTTAATCCATAATATTCGTTGTAAAGTCGTCATCTAGAGAATGATGTATCTCAGTCACGCTTTGAGTGTGACTGTTCATATGAGCACCACGAGGATTTTGAAGTACATGTGTTCATACGGTCCCTAGCCCCGGGTTAAGCGGAATTAGACACAAGTTACGAAACGCAACGCCACAGATCTTGCACGCTACGCTCGTATTTTGCTATCAGCATGCGATATGTATCGGCAAGTTTCAGAAATTTTGAGTGGAGGCGCTTGGTGGTATAGCCTTGTTTTATAAGTTTCTGCAACAGTGTTTTGTGACGTTGATTAAATCGTCACATTTAACTCAGGATCTAGCAAATGCTAAAGCGAGATACGTATACGCCATATGCAGGTTCCACTGGAATATTACTGTCCAGAAAGGGCTAGTTTATGATTGCGAAATTGTAATCATCTCTTGTCATAAAGTCGACGAGAGAGAAGGCCCGCTTCATTTTTATAGAGATATAGGTCTAAATATTATGTGCCTGTGAGGCTATCTGTAGTTTCCTTCAAATCCAGTGAAGGTGGATATATATCCTGCACTGCTTCATTTATATAGCGATTATCCACAGCGAGAAGATCGTCCATGTAGCGTTTGGTGAATGAGAAGGAACGGGCTTTGAATGGATCGGTTTTTGAAAGCACCTGCATATAGTTATATTCAGAAGAGAACAGATGTCGGTCAGCCAACAGGGGTGCACAATTAGTACCCATTAGAATACTTTTATGCTGTTGATATACTGTGTTGCCAAATTTCCAACCTGAAATTATATGGTGAACTAGATTTAATGTTGTTAGCATAATATCTATGTTGTTAGATTATAGGCGTGCTATTCAATTATGCAGCAAACCATGGAAGAGAAGCCTGTCAAAGACCACCGACCTTAAAGTGTTTCTTTGTGACAAAATTATACGATAAATTTAGATTAAGGACTCGTTACCCACCTCGGGATGACTACTTTATAGATTTCTTCTGCAGGTGAGATGTTTGCTTAGGCACTGGTTTACCATTCATATTCTTAGTATGAGTGGAAATTTTTTCGTCTTGTGTGATTGTCTCACACAAATATTATATGTACGGGTCATCACTATCAGTTAGTAGCCCTGATCTGGTCATCGCTTTAATTCCTTACTTCATTTCTTCAGGTTTATAAGTAAAACCGTTTATTTCTGTAAAACTAGTTATTGCCACGCGGAGCCTAAGTTTTCGAAATATTGTTCTGGTTGTTGAGTTGAGTTGGGTAAGTAACATTTAACGTCGTTTTCAGCTATGTTTCAGTCATATCACGACGGTGCCTACATATGTGCCAGGACACGAAATTGCCCACAGTTCCTATTATCCTGGACACTGATCCGCCCAGCCAGTACAGCACCCGTTCACCCATCCAAGTATTGACCGGACTCAACGTTGTTTAACTTGGGTGAGCTGACGAGAACCGGTGTGCCCAACGTGATACGCCGTACGACTGGTTGTTGGGATATTAATGTCCAAGTTGTGACTATCGCATTTTATAAAAAGTACAACACATATAAGGGAAGTGGGAAGAGGTGCCGACATACTGACAGAGCCACATGGCTTCACAGTATAGTCTTCCGGTTCAATTGGAACTTCTCGAAAAAGAAATGTTTGAAAATTCAGTCTCATTTTATGAAAAGATAATATTTAAATCTCACAAACAATATATTCGCATATTTGGAAATTCCAGAAAAATAAGCTTTCCAATAATATATCTTTCTTGATATTGTTCATATAGTTCTTACAATAGAATGACAAATGCCAGTGGGTGTATGAAAATCCCCCCCAGGTGGGGCACAAGCCCTGAAATACTGAAAGCACATCTCTTGAAGGGTAAGAGCTAACATTTCTGAATCTGCCGTACAGCTGTATATGCTTGTTAACCATTTTATTTAGCATGGCCTTGATCTATATCCCACTGTCAAATTACGGTTATTCTGTTAGCACAATATTTCTAGTTGACTGACCTTGACCTTGAGGAAAAGGTAAAGTAAGTTACGAGTCTAACCTGCGCTCTCATGCGGATCAACCAAGAATATATTGAAGAGGACCAATCTTTACCATGTTAAAGATAAAATTATACGAACACAAACAGCCAGGTTCAAACGATGTTAGCTCAATATTTCTTGAAACGTTTCAGTATTTACACCGGGTCTTGTTATTAACCGGTACCTTGAGGATGAGGGATCTTGACCTACATTTCCACAGTACCTGTACAGTCAAAAAGGACCAATTAAATTTCCATAATATGTCACGAAGGACCTTCCATATGTCACGAAGGACCTTGTCCTTCCGTATGTACACCACACATGAATTTGATGGTGAACCAGTATCATATCGAAGAAACTTAAGTGATGTTGACCTTGCTTTTCAAACTGATTTTAACAGCGCATGACGTGTATGTATATGACGTATATTATGACCAAACTTTTCTAATTGAAACCACATATGCATCTGAATGCCAATAGCCGAGACCGAGGGGTTCTGGGCTTATTTGGGCCATTTTGTGGAATGTCTGTAGGACTCAATGAATTTTTTTCCTAAAGTGATATTATGCCGTTATTGTTTTAAAATGAATTAATGTTAACTGTTGAAGTTTATCATTGGTGATTTGTTCAAATTTCTGTGCAATTCATTTGAATGTTGGGTGTTGTATCGTTTGTAAATTCAAGAGCTGTTGATGTAAGTTATTTCGAATTTTAATGTACGGTTTCAGGAGTTTCTGTTATAAACTTTCGCAATATCTAGCTGGAATTCAACTCTTCCACGTTCAAATTCCAAGAAATGTACTAACGTTCTAGAAAGTTTTGCTTAATCTAAAGAACTTTTTTTGGCTAAAATTCAGCGAATGATCCCTCAAATTTCAAGATACCTGCTGAATTACAACGCATATAAGGGAATTCCTACGATCTAGAATTAAAGTAATCGTGTACTGAATCTTAGCTGGAATTAAGACAAATCGTTCTGAAAATTCAGCATAAGGCCTGTATACATTTTGTACTTACATTGAAATTCAGGCAATCTGGATACATATATTTACAGTAACTTCATCTCATTTTGTTTCTCGTGTTTTATCAAATAATTTACGATGCTATTTTCAAATTTTTCGTAGAATGTGTAAATATATTAGTAAATAAAACTGTGCATATTCCAAATGTGTCAATTATTTCTTTGAATTTCAGTTTCGAAGTACGACACCAGCTACACACACAAACATGTCAAATAACGTTCAATGTAACTGAGTACCGGTACGCAGCTGTTAAGCCGGGCACACAAGAGAATTTTCTTTAACAGATGTCCATGTAACCCTGAGAAGGAGCCATCACAATTTGTAGATATTCTAGAACCGTCCGTTCCTTTGTCCGTCTGTAGGAGTAACAAGTTTTCTGGGTATTCTTGTATTTACCATGTTTACCCCATGCTGAGGCGTTTACCCCATCAGACGTCCTCTATGCTCATCCATTATCATCAGATGAGTTATTTGTTTGAGCTGGTCTCTTATCATAGCTTCCATATGAACTACTGAGGTCAAGGCGCAGCTGCGATACCAAGGCTCTTGTTTCCAAAACGCAGTATGTGATAACTGTGTCAGGGAGGGTCATGTATATGTTGGCTGTAACAAAGGTTCTGTTGTTCGGAATAAGAAGGTACTAGTATTGGTTCCAATACGATTGAGGTCATAACTGTGACAGAGAGGTTCATGTATGTTGGCTGTGACAAGTGTTTTGCTGATCGGAATAGGAAGGTACTACTATTGGTTCAAATACGATTGAGGTCATAACTGTGACAGAAAGGGTCATGTATGTTGGCTGTGACAAGTGTTTTGCTGATCGGAATATGTAGGTGCTAGTACTGGTTCCAATACGATTGAGGTCATAACTGTGACAGAAAGGGTCGATGTATGTTGGCTGTGACAAGTGTTTTGCTGATCGGAATAGGAAGGTACTAGTATTGGTTCAAATACGATTGAGGTCATAACTGTGACAGAAAGGGTCATGTATGTTGGCTGTGACAAGTGTTTTGCTGATCGGAATAAGAAGGTACTAGTATTGTCATGGCCTTGTGACAAGAATGGTACATGTATCTGTTGGTGTAGAAATTTGATCATGGTTGACTGGTTTTCGAAGGACTTGAGAAGAAAGTTGATCAGACAATACGATACGAATACGTTCCCATACGATATAGAGCAGTGATAGATACCCGCTAAATATTTGCTGTTTAGGATTGGTGGAGATGGTGGTGGGATAGAAGATGAGATGTTGTGCGGGTTGGAAGTGAGAATCTGTCCTTGTCGACAGGTGCAAGTGCAACATGCGTGCAAGAAAACCTTGCACAAAATAGTCTTGCACAAATTTTTAAAAGAATGCGAACGTGTGATTTTGGTGTATCCAGATGCAGAAGTTAGCCGTGACTTAGATCATCGCTATGAAATATTTGTATCTAATACCGCTCAAGCCGGTGCTAGGGGTCGTGCGGTCATGTCATTCAAGATGTCTACATGAACAGCATAAATAAAAAGCTGGCTGGGATACAAATCATGAAAGGGATCACATTGTGTCGTTTTTAGAAATATGCAGTCAGTATATTTGTCTGTGAGATCATATGACTTCTTGTCAGTACGCCGGCGTCGTTTCCAGCCACCCTTTTAATGTCGCGTTTAATCAAATTTGGACTAATTTTAGATGATACAAGCCCCACC
The DNA here is from genome assembly GCA_036873755.1 of Hanleya hanleyi. Classification (NCBI taxonomy): domain Eukaryota; kingdom Metazoa; phylum Mollusca; class Polyplacophora; order Lepidopleurida; family Hanleyidae; genus Hanleya; species Hanleya hanleyi. The sequence goes on along the minus strand of JAVTVY010023241.1, from coordinate 19,989 downwards.
CTCTCGTGGAATCCAATGATTTTTTCATAGAAACTGGTAGCACGTGGGTCAATTCAAATTTCCATAAAGAATTTGTGTATTTTCGTTCCAACCTTTCATAGAGCTCTTGATGGATTCCTTGTGAATGAGCCGAGTAATTTATTTGCTGATGAAGCGTCCAAGCAGAATGATATCATCAGAGCCTGTACCTGCATGTTGGGACCATTTAGATACACCGTAATTTTAGGCAATCAATCGTAAAATGTAAAGTGCTTATTTTTGCAAGGTGTCTATTGCTGTGTGTCGAAATGTATCGCTGCGGCCTGGAGCTGTATCGATCTACACTTGTGCCGACAATAGTATTAAGGTTACCAATGGTTTATCGATATACACGGAGGATCATCATGTACACTCTCAGAAATAATCAGGCTCCAAAGTCCTGAAATATTCAGGTTTCTATACATTGCCTGAATTTCAGGAGAAGTACCTGAATATTCAGTATTAATTCCTGAACCGTAACCGAATTGAAACGCAAATGCAATGGCCTGAACAATTCAGGTCTCGTAATGCGCGGGATTTCAGTGGTCACGTGGTAATCGTCTGCACTCGACGACGCCATTTTTATATCTGTTGAAAGGTGAGTGTTATTCTCAGAGCGGTTTTATCCTCTAAAACATGTTAAACTTTTCAGATATATTTCATCAACATTTTAATGTTTTACATGAAGTGGTAAGGATGCATTTTACCTCCGTATTGTTAGTTTACGTGCGACGAATCGTGTAGAACTGCAGGGAATTTGGTGTTCACGGCCGGCACTGCGCCTACCATGTATACGGCACTGCCACTGGTCAGGTTGTTGTGGATGGTTCTTTCATCGATCAGTTGTAGCAGCCTAGCACCGTATGGTTCGACAACTTGATCAATATTACGGAATCTGTATTGTGTTGGTGTATTGTAAAAGGAACGCATTTGAAGGGGGGGGGGGGGGGGTGCCGGAGGGGGCATGCTTATCTAATCACTCGAATCAAACGAAATAATTTCCTAATTATTCATCATGAGATTGTGACTTTTTAATTGTTTGCCTTCTTTGGGCGCCATGATTGGCTGAATAAACTATTCTGATTCAGATTCTGCAATAATTAAATTCAATTCAATTCATTTTGTTGTACCCAATAAACAAATTCTCATGGGGCAATGTACAAAACAATAAACCAGTAACATTACTGAAGTACACAAGTTACAGGCATGCCTAACTACAGGCCTGCATGAAGCTGTGGGTGTTATGGGTCGAGGCCTGTACCCACAGCTTCAGCACCACCCACTAAACATTTTCAACACGTTTGGATCGCATTCCGACGGTGAGAATTGCGGAAAGGTTTTCGCATCATTCGTCTATTTACCGTCAAAACCATGAATGAAGTTTGGTCTCTATTATTGCCAATAAAATATATGCCCACTTACAGTTCATGAATCCCAGTAGATGAGGCCTATTAAAAATAATCCTGTGTTTCCTGTAACCCCACCTACCTGGTGTGATCATTGCCGACCTGAAAGTTTTTTCAACAAATAAAAGAAATAAACTGCAAAAACACTGACCGACCTCGGTTTTCGATATCTAGTGTTCATCGCATTTTTGGTAATCTGTTGTTGTGATGGAGTCAATCTCAGTAAACCCAGATATAATATCAAAGAATACTATATCTGATTTCAGCCCTATATAATTCCCATGCGAATCTGAAACTAGATTTGTTAGCCAATCACGTGGCTAGCTTGCTGAAATCACGCCCACAGTAATTACACACGGTAGCACGTGGACTGATATATAAACATTATCGGGAAACAGTATTCAAATACCGCATCATTTCCAGACGGTCTACACGGTGAAAAGTGCAGATCAAAGTGTTTACTCCCGCCGAAAAGTCTGGCTGTGTTGTGGGTAGACAATATCAAAAGATTTGGCCGCGCGAATGTGTTAATCTCAGTGAAGTAAACGTCAATCATTGTCAGAGAGAAAAGTCAGAAATTGTCATGATTGGCTTATTATACAATCTCGCAGAATATCGGCGAACAGTTCACACAGGATTTCCATAGCGTTACATCTAGATGGTATTCCCCTGGTTTACCATCTTGGTTTACCTAGATTGATAATTCAGAAGTTGTATAGCCACATGGAAGTACCGAGTATTGTTTAAGTAAGTTTGATTATCTTCAGCCACAACATAAGTTTAACATACATATTATGATATTTGTATTCATCAGATGCCAAAGGCATACATGGGCATATTGTCATGAAACTGTATTATGAATAATAGGATTTTTACTCGACGTGTCTTCGCACGTGAAAGCCTGGCTGAGATAAAACGTATTTTCAACAATCCTTAGTATTTCGAGTCCAAATGCAGGATGTACAGATAACTTCCCTGTGGAGCCATACACTTGCTTCGTCATCAAATGTCAATTTTTCCCAATCTAATTTGACCCCAATCTTATGAGTATCAATATCAAATATGATCGTAAACACCTGTACTTTAGTATATTGTACTTTGTTACATACAATTGGTCTTCAAGTATTTTTTATGTACAATACGTATTCATCGTCTTGTTGAAGACCTGGAATTTGTAGCCTGTGAATGAACTTGCTAAATTTGAGTGCTACTATTTTCTCACAGTTACGAGTATAATGTACGGGTATTGATAAATTGGATAAAACTAGTTTACCTTACCAACTTGGTATCCATCGATAAGAATTGCTGTGTTATTAATTATAAACTGTTAAAGTTAAAAACTGACTTCATGCAGATTTATGCATTTGACTTTCTTAATGTTGGGTTTGATAATTTGTCTGGTGACAGACATTTGTTGTTGAATTGACTGACGCTATGATACTCTTTGTTGGCTTCTTAAAGCTACAAGGGCTTTTCAAAGACCTGAATTGGGGGTGTACTTTGGTCAAACCCGGCCGCCGCGTGAGCATAATCATGAACATCAATAACTTGAACAAAGTTACATGTACTTGCTATCTTTGTCAATGTTGCCTGGAGCTCTTCGAGAAAGACTGGCAAGTGACCGGGCTCAGACATAGTCTTTTTCAGGCAGTACTAGACTGACCAAATGTATGTTTAGCATGCTAAAATGACAAAAATGGCATTCCATGTTAAATTGCAACATTGACAATGTCATTTTCCCCTATATACCTTTGAATAGCTATACTAACCTTAGTGAAACTATAGAGTTATATCTAATGACATTGTGTGAGTAACAAAAATGTGAAATGTACATAAGCATATACTTTCACTCAACCGTTATTTTATGTCCAGTCGAAAGTTATACATTAATAGTCTGGTTTACAATCTGACATATGATGGCTTTCAAACATATACTCGTATGGCTTGTGTTGGAAAGCCAGAAGAGTTTTGCTTGAATGACTACATGTTACCGTACAAGTTTACGGCTGAACATAAAATTACTGATGATTGAAGGTACATGGATGATTATGTACATTTCACTATTCTTTTTTTTTACACATACAATGTCATAAGTTTAGCTGGTCTTTGAAGTTCATACTCCATGATTTATTGAAAGTACTGTTGATGCTATTGAGCAACTGACCCAATTCAACATAAAGTATGTGCCTGAATTGAGAAAATATAGCCTATCTGTACACATGCTTTCGGGATAATAAATTTTCAGTGCTAACAGTCAAAAGCTTTGTGTCCTTTTCCCTTGTTGATAAAAGCTAAACTTTTGATTTGATAATGATCTTATTTTCTGCTATAATTTAGGTGCCGGCTTTCGACAAACAGCCTGAATGGAATCCACAAATGAGTATTGGAGGATGAATTGACACCATTCTATGAAACTATAAGAATTTTCTTATATTTGGGCCTGGGTGGGATCAATTCAATACGCATATACCTTTAATTCAAATGAAGCTTTAACTGAAAATTCAGGGTATATAAACGGAAATTCAGGGATTACAGTTGGCCCTGAACAAGAAATTTGAAACCTGAAATTCAGGGTATGATGTCATCCTGAACATTTCAGGAAAAAAATTGTCCCTGAAAATTCAGTGTGTTTCACCTGAAATTCAGGGAATTTGGTATCCTGAAATTCCGGTATACTCTCCTGAAATTCAGGGCTACTATCGCTGCCTGAATCGTTCAGGAAAAAAAAATTCCTGAACTAGTTCAGGTGGAATCCCTGGAATTGAATTGTCCCTGTGGGGCCTGAATGGTTCAGGTGAAAATTCCTGAAATTCAGGGAAATTCCCTGAATAATTCTTAGTGTGTAGCCTGAACAGAAAGCGGGTCAAGCGAGTCGTGTCGTGATTCGGTCCCTCGATATTATAGACCAGACCGGCCGCGGGATAATCTGGTTTTAGCAATTTGAGCGGACATTTTCAGAGATTTATGCGGTCTTATTGCGAACCACACGCGATGCATATCTTCGGGAAAATGGACACATATTCCCGTTATCAGGGTTGAAGTGGCCGAGTCAGGGCAAGTTATTTAATCACTATGGACAGCAGATGGTTATTAGTACGGCCTGTTTGCGTGTACTGTATCATTAAAAGTTATGGCGAATTTTCATTCCAATTAATGTATAGTCGGATAAATCCATCTTCGGACACAGAGAACCTTGCCAACGCGCCACTCGATATTAAGGAGAAACCCCGTACCGGTGGACCACAGCTGTAACGATAAGTTTTATATGGCTGTATTTGATGTCGCGCTCTGCACTGATTTTCCAAACCTGATAATGTCATCAACCATGATACTGATTTAACAACAGGAATATCACGTTGTGTAGCTGGTATCCTCGTGATAATTGAAAACTGATGACCACTTCTCTCTTTGAGGGAAGGGGCAGGTGTGTGGGTTTATTCCAAATCTGTATTGATCTGGGCCGTAATAGATTCAGGCGAAAACGGTTTGCTATCTATGGAGAGTTATTTATGTATAGATTTGATGCCTTGTCTGAGCAGGTCGTCTGAAAAAGAAATACTTAAATGGCTACATGGCATCAATTCTATATAGCAAGCGTCAGATCCGACATCGTCCATAAATTAAAGAACTTCCGCCTCAGTAATCGAAAGAGCTATTTTGTATGAAAGTTAGCCCCAATTCCCCAATGTTTACGAAATAAAAATGATAAAAACAGAAGATGACTTCCTATAAGATAGATGCTTTCCTTCATGGCTCACATCGATTTTGTTCAAGACCTTGAACCAACATCGAACTGAGGAAAAAATGACTGACTTGTACATATTCCGATAGGGTATACTGAGTTTTATTTGTTGCAATATTTGTGGATGTGATATAAATGCTTTCCCTCATGTATGGTATCATTGCGTGGGTGGCGTGACGGACGAGACGGTCGTCTGTTGTTGTTGTTGCTCAACCGTGTGGTTTCCAGGTGTGAAAATGAATAGGAACTAAACGTCGTGATTATGTGACGTCTAGCACTGTAATATCACTTGTCTTTATTGCACCATGTAAGCGTTCTGTCTGTGTCTTGTGTGCTATCCTGAGTCTTTTATGGGGTGGATGGAGGGTGTCTGGTTCCATGCTGCTTCAAAAGACGAACGCAACTTGGCTGAGTGGTGCTTAGTTGGTTCGTCGCGATATAGCTGAAATATTGTTGAAAGCGACGTTAAATTCTATTCACTCACTCACTCACTATTTTATACAGTACACCCCACTCGCACTGATCAATGGGAAAAAAAACTGTTCTTTAGGTTTCGCGTTTTCTGGCTCAAGGCTTGTAGCATTGCCAAACATGACCATCTCTGGACAATGCTGCCTTCGTGTGTACACCGGACCTGGTCAAATATTGAACTATCGTCTGCGTGTGTGTCAACATGACGTACAATAATAGACACAATACTGACTACATTCCTGCAGTATCATTATTGATTCTACATCTCGATACACTGACTGTTGGTGATTGATAAAATCAGAATATCTATATTGACTTACATATTCGTCTGCGTCCCAAGGAGTTACGCCAATACTCTCACAAATCAATAATAGCAGGCGTCAGATATGACATATATACTGATCAGCGATACGGATTTGATATTTTTGGAACATCATGATGTCTTGCCGGCATCATTGAAAACCGTTGACCTCTTCTCTCTTGCAGGAAACAAGCCTATGTTTATGTATACTATGATTGTCTTTTTGAATTTGGTGCTGATACTGTTATATGGAATATGGAATAGGTCTTTGGATTATGGACGCGGATATTCTCTAATGGACGACGGCTGAATTATGAATGACGGACTAGACGCTTGCAATTCAATATTCAGCTGTCGTCCATAAAATAATTTCAGCGTCAATAATCGGAAGACCTATTCCTTATGACAGTTAGCATCAATTACAAATGTGTATGAAATAGAATAATAAAACACAACGTGCTTTTCTGCAATAGAGAAGCGGCCAACAGTTTTCAATGACGTCAGCAAGACATGATGATATTATATACTTGAAATCCTAATCATATGACTTATATACAAATCATCAACTTCAGGCAGTCATCTGTGAACGAATGAGGCTGACAGAATTTTGTGTGAAGATCATTTTGAAATTGCTCGACTACAAATCTTGGAAAAAAGTGCTAACTGAATAACATTAGAGAAGTAGTTCAGCTTTGGTACCTGTAGAATATGGCGATATTCAGTTTTGTTGACATTTGATGCTGACGTAGATTGCAGAATCTTGAACAAATATACTCCAGAGTGTAATTTAGAAGGAATTTGTCCTCGATCAATCTTCTTTTTTCATTTCTTTGGTTACCGGTAATTATTTTTCTTCGGATATATTCAGAACCTGGTCAGAAATTACTATATACTATATCTTTCTCGTCAGTCGTATATTCGTTTTCTCATTGATTAAACCGGTTGAATTGATAAACTGCAATTACTCTAGGATAATTTTTTCCCCTACGTGACATTTCAGATCTCCATGACAACGATCAGGTGGATCCTTGGCATGGGAAGTTGATGTGCCAACTAGAAAAAAATTAACCCCGAAGTAATTTGCAGGTTAACTCGCGGAAGAGGCTTTACATCATTAATGACATTAAGAACATGCGGAAAACACCGGATGTTTGGATTTGAAGTATTTATGAGCAGATAGTCTCCAAATAAATACATGACATCCGGACTGATTCGGTTTGGTTTACATTGATTTCGTTCAACCTCGATTACATATGAAAATATTTTATATGAAAATGGCAACATTACGTGATGGCGGAAGGGACGAGAGGATCTTCCGTTCTTGTTACGTATTTAACATATCATTTGTCGAATTAAAATACACATCTTCAATGTCTGGTTCCACATTCCACACTATGAAAATAACCACTGTTAGCTAATGTGTTCTGAAATTGGGAACGTATTTGTGTATGGACAATGGCTGCCCTCGCGCGTTCACCAGACCTGAGCAAATATTGAACTATCGTCTGTGTGCTTGCCTGTGTGTCAACACCCGTACCACAAAGTTTTCCTTGTCCAGTATTCATATGTATCCTTATGAACGACTAACCACTATTTTCTGCAAATTCTCCAATTGCCCAGGTTCTCATATCGTGTGTAGAGGTAACCAGTTTTAGTTGCTGGCAGCACTCGGTCATATCCGTTTATATTCGAAGATAGAATGATATCGCTGCCTTTCACAACCGGGAACTACAAAGAAAATCTTAGCACATTTCTAATAAATCCTTGTATTAGGTCTGCTTCTTGTGCTTGTTATTGTAATCCACATATTCAGTATTCCAAAGGCTCTCCCGAGGTTCTCTCTATCACTCACCGACAACGATATTGCAGTGCTCGTGAGCACTTTCTTGGACTTCCTGGCCACTTTTCTATGACGACTTGTACACATAAACAATTATTTCTCACCTTGATTGGTGTTCATGTTATTTCTAGGACCAGTTGAAATATTTCGCAATACACACAGAGTAGTTGTAAAATTGTCACGGTAAATTTGGTCGTGTGTACCAGACTGACAGACTGCACTGACTACATTCCTTCAGTATGAATATTGATTTTATACCTGAATAAACTGGCAGTGATTGATAATATGAATACTGAAATTGACGTACATATTTGTCAGCGTCACATGAGATGTCACATTGATACGCCAATGCTCTCACAAATCAATCAGACCAAAACTTCGTACGATTCACCAAAGCAATCAGCTGAGAATCAAGCATACGGATAGAATGTTGTGTGAAGTCATTTCGAAATTGTTCCTTGCAGAAACTTGGGAAAAAAGCTGACTCATTGATATCTGAAAACTTGTTGAGCTATATCATGAAAGATGTTGGCGATATTCAGTTTCGTTGACAGCTGATGTGGATATAGATTATGTAGAATCTTTGACACATATAATCAGGATTAAAATTGAGATCGATCTTCTTTTCATTTATTTAATTATTTCTCCAAGGATATATTCAGATATACATTCACCTGGTCAGGCCTTGCTATATGGAATCTATATCTTTCTCGTCTGATGCTTCTCAATGCAAAGGCATACACATTTCTGTTTTCATTATTTACCTGCTCGTTGTCATGGAGATTTAATATGACAGGTAAACACTAAATTAATCGTGAAGTAATGGCAGTTTAACTCGCGTATTAAGGCCTGTACATCATTAATGGTATAAGGATGTGTACGTATATGGCAAATACAGACGTCAGTCTACTGGGATTCGAAAGGAAGTCATGGTCCATATCGAAATTTCTGGTCAGTAATCTAAATACAGTAACATCTGTTCTACCAAGAAATACTATAATGTTCAAGAGATTTGACATTCAATTTCCTCTCATCAATATATCACGCGTCAGTATGAATGAATTCAATGTTATTTCACACGGGCTTTGTTTCCATGGAGGGAAACCACTTAAAACTGACCGACATGCGGAAAAGTAAAGAAGATGACATCGATTAAATGTCTAGGTCAGACAGTTACTGACTAAGAAGATTGACTCGATACAACCTTGGCATTGTGCCATTCGGAACGACGGCCAGACGAACCGATATTCCATACCCTCATCATAAACTCGTAGGCTAACGTAACAACTCGAGACTGAACTGTGCTGAAACCATGGTCAATCATCATGGCCTACATAACAATTGACCACTTTGATGTCTGAGCTAGACTATTGTCCTGGTGATATATGTCGTAGTATTTGACCAAGAGACTAATATCTTGCCTTCAATTCTAGTTCTAGGGAATACATATAGACGTCTTTAGTTATTCCAGTTCCCGTCTGCCATTTCTACCTCCAAATGAACAGCCCGATTCCATCCATTCAATTCCTTCCGTTTTTAGTTTACCTTGATTGCGACTAATTAGATTGACGGAGGTGATTTTAAAATAAATCACAAGTCGCATATTAACGAACGAAGTTCGGGACCGCGAAGCGGTCCCTAACGGAGTTCGTTAAATAGGTAACATACGTGCATTACGTGAAACAAAATACAGATACAGAACTTAATCACAAACCCAGTGTAAATCCATGTAAAGACAGACAATCACCGTAGTCTATCATGTTCAGATTTCATCGTTTGCGTGGGCGTATTTTGCGGGGGCTGCCATATTGGATTTGAGGCAGTGTGGGTAATAGCTAAAATTAGAACAGTATCGAAATTTAATCTAAAAATATTTGCTATAGATTTGAAACAAAAAAAGGATAATATGCTAATAAATTCAAGGATGAATTCCCTTCCGATTCCCTTCCGACTGATAGAATATTTGGCGAAAACGCCCGAGTGTCGTCTGCACTTCCCGCACGCAAATGTTTGCAGAGTGCGGTCAGACCTCTTTTTCGCGAAAATGGCACTTCACATCAGTGCAGAAATTTCATAAAATTTAGTTCTACGGCAAGAAAAAGCTGTATAACGTGTCCATCTATAACAAGCTTATTTATTAGGCTTTGAAGATCTGATGTTTCGTAAAGAGATAATCGGTTGTTCATTTAAAAAATAAACATTTGCCACGGAATTCTGACCTTACGCCGTAGCACAATCAAGCCATTCAAGTTCTGTCGCTGACGTCCGCGTGATAAATTGGGTCATCCAAAGTTCGCAAAGAAAAGGGAGGAGGGGGTCACAACAAGCTGATTATCAATAGGGGATTTTAATTATAACAGGCAAAAAATCATTTCCAAGTAAACGGTGACACTGCGATTGTCTGAACCGTCAGATATCATCCATTCACTTCAGATTATGGCCTAGATCTAGACATTAAATTAATAGGTACGGACAACCAAGATGCAAGTAAAGTTCATAAAACAAACACATTCATCAAGCTATAGTTTATTGCAGATTTTATTGTGTTTAGATCCGTACACTTCTGAGGGGTCAATTCATGAATAGCTTTGAAGTCGAACAGCAAAATTTTACCAAGAACTCAAACAACTTATAAAACGAAATTTTAGAAAGTCAGATTCCTCATATTTAGACATGCATCCCCCCCCCTCATATTTAGACATGCATTCCCCCCTTCCCCCCGCCCCCCCCTTCCTATATATTTTTGTACTATGAGTTCGTACAAATGTTTAACAAAATTGAAATATTGACAAAAACAAATTTGGGGCATTTCTCTATTATTATTCATTATTTTCTATAATTCGGCATGATAAAACAATAGCTACGGTACCGGTAGTATACATCCTATACGTTAAGAACTATTACGTAGTCATAAATAAATAAATATTTTGATCCATATACGATAGAATAGAATAGATGTTTATTTGCTAATTAGCACCTACATGAATGAAGAAAAAAAAAGCACCTACATGAGGCGAACAATCAATAATGTAACATACACTTGCGCAATTCAATTGAATTGTTTATTAGCACAGATATGCTGAGAAGAATTATGCATGTCAAAATAGTGCCCTGTTGAAGAGAAAGTAATTCATGGCAAAACCCAAGATATCTATTACAATATTTTACTAAATCATACAAATCTTGTTAAAAGTATCTTAAAATATTTCAGTGTGTTACACATTTGTAGTTATAGTACCAAAAAAAAAAAAAAAGGGGGGAGGGGGAGTGGGGAATGTCCACAGAGGGAAATGTTTGAAGGAGGAAATATCTAGGGAAATGTCTACAGGGGTAAATGTCCTCAAGGTGGAATGTCCTGGCTTCATAAGCTATCAAGCTTGTTTTTCATTTGTTTACAATAATTTGATTATATATAACTATAAACATCGCAATATTTCTGTCCATTATATAGTAATATCTCTCTTCGAACAGTTTGGCATTCTTAATTTTTCATTCAAGGATAAAATTAAAATAATTCTATCAGTTTCATTCCTTAAATTAATTTATAATGAAGAAGCATCCCAATATTTTGTGGTTTATATATTCGATCAACATACTTTATCCCAGATCCGATCCAGAGTGTCAATTCTGATCGACTGTATTTGATTATACTGAAAATAATTCATATTTTCGGACCTTGAAATGTGTGAAACATATACTATATGGTATAGGCAGTCTGCTATGTCAGATAAAGAACAATACGTTTCCCGAATGATCAAATATTCAACGCATCATCCACAACCACAGCAATTCCAAACTTTTGGGTTGCCAGTATTTCATCAGAAATCACCAAGCCACAAACGACCAGGAAAATGAAAAGAACTCGCACTAGGCTGCGCCTATATGTATATAATTTTCAATGTCCCTTCTAAGCTTCCGTAATATAACAGTGACTATATAGACCTCAAGGGCGTAGACAAGTTGTGAAGTTTGGGGGGGCTTAGGGGGAGAGTCTGAGAGGGGGGTATCCCCCCTCGCAGCGTAGATTTTTTTTTTGAAAATTGATGGCAAATTGGCGCTCACTGGGAGCATTTGAGCGCTAAAAGATTGTAAAAGTTGAAATTTGTTTTTTTGCGAAAATGTCTTATAACAGTGGCGATCACTACAGTGATATACAAGGTGAAATGATCATTCAATCCGGGGTTTACACTATAATTCAAGTTATTTCTTAGACAATACTATTTTGCCTAGATAGCAGGGACGGTGAATTGATGCGTGGTTGACCGCATGAGTTCTGGTGTTCGTTCTGAAGTTGCCAAACTTATCAAAAATGTAAGCTTAGTGGTTCTTTCTCGGGATAGTAGCGAACATTATCCATATTCATCATATTTACACCAGTTAAATAGTGACTGTGTCTGGGTTAGATTTTTTACCTGTATTTCTAGGGTTTCTCCGTGAAAATTATTCGAGAGTTCGTATCTCTCGTTTGTGAACAAATAAATACTGAACAAATGACTGGGATCTCAATAAAAATAAAGTTTATGATGAAAAAGTTCTGAAAAAATCTTTTCAGCCAACGTGTTGGCCTTTTTCGTCCAAATGAGCGATATGTGATTGAATTGGAGCACATTATTCGTTTCTCGGAGAAAATCACACGGGGCCTTTGAGTCCGATATCGCCAAACTGTTGCGTTGTTCTCTGACCGATTGCAATTAGTCTAGCCCTTCTGGTAACCATTGTTGATGATAATTTTACTTCCCCTGTAATATGCAACAATTGATAAAGATATGTGACAAGCTAAACGTTTACTTCTCTGCTATGTTTGCTTTCTGTTTCATTCTTTCTTTCTTTCTTTCCTTATTTTCTCCCTTTTTCTGTTCTTTTTTTTTGCCGGACGTCAATATTTGGGGCTGGAAGCCCCAATGTCTACGCCCTTGGACCTATATGGTTTGCGAAAAAAAAAAAAAAATGATACGAAAAAGGCAAAGTCAGAAGCGAACAAAAGAAATATACTTCGTTCGTTTCTAGGCTTTGCCTATTTCATATTACAAAGCTGCATTAAGCTGGTATAGCAGTGCGAATAAGCCAGGCCATTCCAGGAACCACGTTAGTAGTAGGAAAAGAGTGAATTGCCTCCCATTTGTGGCGCGCTCACTTCCGGTTGAGTGGCGCGCTGCCCTCAACCAATCAGAAGCGAGTATTTTGACCCGGTGCATTATGGGACATATCCAAGATGGCGGCGTCTGCCTTCTGGTTCAGGGTGCACTCCACACTAGGCCACGGTTTCGCACAAATGGCCCCTCCCTAATTTTATAATAAGGAAGGACGCCCGATTTTGACAGCATGGTAATTCTTCTTACCTTTCTACTAGCTGATATCTATAGTATCACCCTGCTGGACGTCACCATTTCTCCAAACGAAGATATAACAATTGCTTGTTGATCGCACCCACTCGCCACTACAGAGTTAATCGTGTCCGGAATTGAATATCTGGAGGGTCAAAATCCGCACTTTTTCGGGAAGCGAAAATGATGATTCCTTTATGGCGATAAAATTTGACAAAAAACGAGTAGGTCGACCCCCTGTTTTTTTCGCCATTTTAAATTGTTCTTTGGACGGGAAACACTTTAACATACATAAAAAGAAAATCATTTCATACGTTTTCTCTGGGTTGCGGGTAGAATTTGACACATTTTCATATATTTTATGGAGTTTTCCAGAAAAGCTGAAGAAGGTTTAAGGAGGATTGTACGTATTTTATATTCAATTTCAATAGCTCACAAGTCTTCTGAAATAATGGCACGGGTGTGCCCATTTAGAAAATATATACTTTTACAGGGTTTTTGTTAAAGATTTTACATCAATTTGTGGCCGAAGATCCGAACCCATGCCTGTTTTTAGCCGCACATCATTTAGGTGTGGAATGCACCCTTAATGTAGGATCCATTGCGCGGTTATAATACACTAGTAGGCCAAATATTGTATGTCCTCCTACACTACACTCGACAAAAGCGCTTATTCGGACCTTGTAATGACTTGATATGGAACAGGATCGTAAAGATCGTTTATCTCAGTCAGAAATGTTTCGATTTTATGCATACTACATGGTATGATAGCATTGGCCTTGCATATATGCTATTTAGGCCTATACAGAATTACCTCCCCTTGGTTAGGCATGTATGTTACGATTAGTGACCTGTATGTCCTATTATTGTCAATGTGAATGTCAAAGTGATTAATTTTCAATACGGATCACACCAACACCCTGATCTAAAGTGAATGAGAGCGTATTATTCTGGTTTTGTCCCTTTTATCTCGAAGTTTGTACTCCCAACCCCCAATCTTTTGGAAAAGTGGGAATGAAAAATTATTGACAATTTGGCTCGAATTTCAGCTATTTTTGCGTTTATTTTGCTCATGATGGCTCATTCGAAAGCTGGTCACCACTCCCGATCTTTGTTAATGGGTCTGATTGTCACGGTCAATGCATAATGCTATGATATTCTTATTGAGCTTGTAAACTCGTGATTTTTCAGCAAAAGCCGCAAAACCAAAGATGGGGTAGGGGAAAGTGATTGACGGGATATCCGATAAAACTGCATACTACAAGCAAGTGTCGCATACCAAGAAACTCGCAAACACTCCCAGATTGTCATAGCCTTGAGAACAGAAATTCTGAGAAAACACCCTAGCCTTAAGGGTGCACTCCACACTAGGCCACGGTTTCGCACAAATGGCCCCTCCCTAATTTTATAATAAGGAAGGACGCCCGATTTTGACAGCATGGTAATTCTTCTTACCTTTCTACTAGCTGATATCTATAGTATCACCCTGCTGGACGTAACCATTTCTCCAAACGAAGATATAACAATTGCTTGTTGATCGCACCCACTCGCCACTACAGAGTTAATCGTGTCCGGAATTGAATATCTGGCGGGTCAAAATCCGCACTTTTTCGGGAAGCGAAAATGATGATTCCTTTATGGCGATAAAATTTGACAAAAAACGAGTAGGTCGACCCCCTGTTTTTTTCGCCATTTTAAATTGTTCTTTGGACGGGAAACACTTTAACATACATAAAAAGAAAATCATTTCATACGTTTTCTCTGGGTTGCGGGTAGAATTTGACACATTTTCATATATTTTATGGAGTTTTCCAGAAAAGCTGAAGAAGGTTTAAGGAGGATTGTACGTATTTTATATTCAATTTCAATAGCTCACAAGTCTTCTGAAATAATGGCACGGGTGTGCCCATTTAGAAAATATATACTTTTACAGGGTTTTTGTTAAAGATTTTACATCAATTTGTGGCCGAAGATCCGAACCCATGCCTGTTTTTAGCTGCACATCATTTAGGTGTGGAATGCACCCTTAATGTAGGCTCCATTGCGCGGTTATAATACACGAGTAGGCCAAATATTGTATGTCCTCCTACACTACACTCGACAAAAGCGCTTATTCTGACCTTGTAATGACTTGATATGGAACAGGATCGTAAAGATCGTTTATCTCAGTCAGAAATGTTTCGATTTTATGCATACTACATGGTATGATAGCATTGGCCTTGCATATATGCTATTTAGGCCTATACAGAATTACCTCCCCTTGGTTAGGCATGTATGTTACGATTAGTGACCTGTATGTCCTATTATTGTCAATGTGAATGTCAAAGTGATTAATTTTCAATACGGATCACACCAACACCCTGATCTAAAGTGAATGAGAGCGTATTATTCTGGTTTTGTCCCTTTTATCTCGAAGTTTGTACTCCCAACCCCCAATCTTTTGGAAAAGTGGGAATGAAAAATTATTGACAATTTGGCTCGAATTTCAGCTATTTTTGCGTTTATTTTGCTCATGATGGCTCATTCGAAAGCTGGTCACCACTCCCGATCTTTGTTAATGGGTCTGATTGTCACGGTCAATGCATAATGCTATGATATTCTTATTGAGCTTGTAAACTCGTGATTTTTCAGCAAAAGCCGCAAAACCAAAGATGGGGTAGGGGAAAGTGATTGACGGGATATCCGATAAAACTGCATACTACAAGCAAGTGTCGCATACCAAGAAACTCGCAAACACTCCCAGATTGTCATAGCCTTGAGAACAGAAATTCTGAGAAAACACCCTAGCCTTAAGGGTGCACTCCACACTAGGCCACGGTTTCGCACAAATGGCCCCTCCCTAATTTTATAATAAGGAAGGACGCCCGATTTTGACAGCATGGTAATTCTTCTTACCTTTCTACTAGCTGATATCTATAGTATCACCCTGCTGAACGTAACCATTTCTCCAAACGAAGATATAACAATTGCTTGTTGATCGCACCCACTCGCCACTACAGAGTTAATCGTGTCCGGAATTGAATATCTGGAGGGTCAAAATCCGCACTTTTTCGGGAAGCGAAAATGATGATTCCTTTATGGCGATAAAATTTGACAAAAAACGAGTAGGTCGACCCCCTGTTTTTTTCGCCATTTTAAATTGTTCTTTGGACGGGAAACACTTTGACATACATAAAAAGAAAATCATTTCATACGTTTTCTCTGGGTTGCGGGTAGAATTTGACACATTTTCATATATTTTATGGAGTTTTCCAGAAAAGCTGAAGAAGGTTTAAGGAGGATTGTACGTATTTTATATTCAATTTCAATAGCTCACAAGTCTTCTGAAATAATGGCACGGGTGTGCCCATTTAGAAAATATATACTTTTACAGGGTTTTTGTTAAAGATTTTACATCAATTTGTGGCCGAAGATCCGAACCCATGCCTGTTTTTAGTCGCACATCATTTAGGTGTGGAATGCACCCTCAAGATGGCGGCACGTCCGGTGTCGAAAACTGGCCATTTTGTCGGGATGTGGTCATCTAGTGTCGGAAACTGGACCCGGTATGGGTCCCGCTAGACGTTCTGGGGTCTAGGTGGGCCACTAGTGGTCCGATGGAGTCGTATGAGGTATCAATGTGAAGCATTCGTCTAGGAGCATCCGTGGAGATGGGTGTGACGTGGAACTGACGTCATTCTGCGCATGCGCAGCAGACAAAGTGTATGGAAATAAACGTTTTGGGATCTAGGGGAGCCCCTAATGGGCCGATGGAGTTGTATGAGGTATCCATGTGAAGCCTATGTGAGGGGGCATCCGCCTGGACTAGTGTCTCGGTCGTGTTCAACATTCTGCGCATGCGCTGACAGGGAATTGCGGGAAAAGGGTATGGGAATAGACGTTTTGGGGTCGAGGTGGACCACTAGTGGTCTTATGGAGTCGTATGAGGTATCAATGTGAAGGATACGTGAGGTGGCATCCGTCTGGACTAGTGTATCGGTCGTTGTCAACATTCTGCGCATGCGCAGACAGGGAATTGTGGGAAAAGGGCATTGGAATGGACATTTTGGGGTCTAGGTGGGCCACTCGTGGTCCGATGGAGTCGTATGAGGTATCAATGTGAAGCAGTCGTGAGGGAGCATCGCCCTGGACTAGTGTGTCGTTCGTTTTCAACATTCTGCGCATGCGCAGACAGGGAATTGTGGGGAAAGGGTATGGAAATATACATTTTGGGGTCTGTGTGGGCCACTAATGGTCTGATTGAGTCGAGTGAGGTATCAATGTGATGCATACGTGAGGGCGCATCCGTCTGGGTGCGGGGTTGAAATATCGTCATTCTGCGCATGCGCAGTAGACAAAGCGTATGGAAATAGACGTTTTGGGGTCGCGGGGAGCCCCTAATGGGCCGATGGAGTCGTATGAGGTATCAATGTGAAGCCTATGTGAGGAGGCATCCACCTGGGCTAGTGCGGCGGCCGTTATCAACATTCTGCGCATGAGCAAACAGGGAATTGTGGGAAAAGGGTATGGAAATAGACGTGTTGGGATCTAGGGGAGCCACTAGTGGGCCGATTGGATCGAGTGAGGTATCAATGTGAAGCCTATGTGAGGGGGGGTCATCTGATGGGGTGAGTGCGGGGTTGAAATATCGTCACTCTGCGCATGCGCAGTGGACAAAGGGTATGGAAATAGACGTTTTGGGGTCTAGGTGGGCCGATGGGATCGAGTGAGATATCCATGTGAAGCCTATGTGAGGGGGCTAGACTAGGGTGTCGTTTCCATTCTGCTGCGCAGGTCACGTGGGTTGTGACGTCACTTCCGGGTTTCACCTTCGAACCCAGAAGAGTTCCAATTTTTCCTTAGACGTCCGGATGTTCAACCTCCGGGTTTTTTCCCGGCCCGGCCCGGCCCCCCAGCGCGCGCGCGCGGGTTATCCGGAAGTGCGCGGATGAATGTCGGGTCAAAAGGTCAAAGGTCACATCCAGGTCGAAAGGTCCAAGGTCTCCCTTTCGGCAAGGTTCGGAGACAATGTTGCGGCATCGATATACAGAGCTTGAACCCCAAAAGGGGATTGTAAATTAACCTGGGAAGGATGGGCAGTTCCATTTGGACCAATCAGCGGTCGAGAAAAAAGAGCCAATGAGCGATCGATAAAAGAACCAATGGACGGGTACTAGAATTTCGCTCACGTCTGCGCCTCCATCCGGGTACTGGGATGTTTTCGCCTACGTCCGCGCCTACATCCGGGTTCTTGTACACCCGGGTAATGTTTTCTGGACATGGATGTGTTATCTTTGGCTCCATTCTAGGCCACTGATTGGCTAATACGGTGTTCAAAGCCAGTTTCATGCATTATGCTCATATAGAAAACACACAAGACAGGGTTTTTTGGTGAGATCTCATTTTGTTTTTTATTCAGTAACAACAACAACGTGAGAAAAACCACGTGAAAACTGAAGCCCAGAACAGGGGGCTTGTACAAACAACAACAAGGATGACACTTGAGAGAACAACAACAACAAGAAGTTATTTTCATATAGTTTATTTTCCCCAATGTTACATCATACCAACGCTGGGGGAGCCGCGTTGGGTATGTTTACAACTCAAAAAGACTCTTGCCCAATCAGAGGCCACCATTTGCATTTGTCATATTCGTTCCTGTCCGTTAGATGTATTCTTGTCCAATCAGAAGTCACCATTTCAAAAAGTTCCATCTTTGCTCGGTGTGACCTAAGCGTCGTCGGGCAGGCCTGGATATTCTTCGGGCAGCATGTCCTGAAACAGTTGTTTGCGCATTCTGATCGCATTTTCCAGGGCCTCGGTGGGTGGTAGCCCCATAGCCTCTTCCAAGCGACGCTTGGTCTTCATGATGGACCTGTGCGTGGGGTCGCCTTTCATTTCAAGCGGTAGTAAGGTATACTGTTCATAGATCGCCATGGCTGTTTTCCCGATGCGAGGGCGCATTTGGGTGTATGCCTGTTGTAAATTATCCTCTCCGGCGTCCTCGATCGCTGCAGCGTAAGTATTGATAGCTGCTGTCACAATACGATCCCAGAAGGTGGGTTCTGCCTCACTTTCCACGGATGTAGGCTGACTATCTGAGGTCAAGCTCTCCGTATCACTAGATGGACTCTCAGCAATCTCTGTTTCGGTATCAGTCGATACACTCTCAGCGGTCTCGGTATCAGCATCCACCTCAACGGACTCCTGGGAGTCTTCAATCTCATGTATATTTTTCTGGTGTCGCATCATATCGTAATGTCTGGTGAACGTGCGTTCGCACTCAGAGCAAGTATAAGCCATGTTGACGGTTGAACGTCGATTGTGCGTGTTTTTGGAAATACGCTTGCTTTTATAGACAGTAACGCCCATCAACGCCCGTTGTTACGCTTTAACGCCCATCTCAACGCCATAACGTCCGTCTCAACGCCCGGCTCCATACCTGTCTCAACGCGTTATGCAATGTCCATCATCACTGGACGTTGATGTTGGAGGTTGAAGAAGATAATTTCCCGTCTCCAGCTGGGTCTCCATAAAGGTTAGAAATGCCTCATGCAGGGTCAGCAGATTCTGGGCACGGGTAGTTGTGTTGGTATCCTCATTGGATATTATCTGTTTCTTATGCAGCAGAAGACATACGCGTGTCACCCATTGGATGTCATCTATGAGCGTGGTAAGATGTGAAGGCATGCGTTGGTGCTGAACGGTGACTCCACCTTGCGCTGTATCAATAATAGCATCGACATTGGCTTGACGTAAGGCTTCGGCTAGAATATCCTCGCTGTCGGGTTCAAACAAGTTGGACTCTGCAGTGCTCATGGTGAAATGAGGGGACTGGTGCCGTGTGGTCTATTTATAGTGAGACGCTTTTGGTCTTAATGATGCGTTCGAACAAATGTTTCTTTAGT
>JAVTVY010023239.1:0-85441 GCA_036873755.1 Hanleya hanleyi | reverse complement strand
GTCGTCCCACACCTCTGTCGAATCAAAATTCCAAATTCCAATCACTCTGGTTTACTCCATGTTAGCGAATGTATCTACTTCACTTTTCTTGGCATTCCATTCAGTGAGATGGGATTATTCCAGTCTCCATCACAAATGCGAGAGGTTCGAATTCAATCTGTTCTCTTGATACTGTGCTTCATTTTAATTACTATAATAGGGTATGATCCTTAACGTTGGGTTTTTCTGATGCCTCAGTCTCATCTCCAATTTACAGAAGTGTTGTACAATCCGCCAAGTGTTGTGGCGCTCTCTTTTCTGAAAATTTACATAAAGATATATTTACTGTGAGGACAATCAAAAAAAAAAAAGTAACAGATTTCTTAGTTCACATAGGTCTATATCTTTCCAATAATTATGTAGTGTACTTATGACCTGTAGGTTCAATCAATATGCATTTTTGTCGTTTTATATAAACAAATTTAGCACTTACTTGTCAAATTCATAGTCAAGTCGCATGGCTTCCAATGTGCCTCTTTCTGTGTGGCCCGATCCATCCCAGCGGATATTTAATCTATGACGGGGATCAGTATTCCACTTTGGGGATGTAGTGATTATTGATGCATTCATTTGTATCGTGTTATCGATGCCCCAGCTATCTCGGCTAATTCTTGTAAACGACACACTGGGTTTAATGCGGCGTTTGTTTCTCGAGTCTCATCGCCTATAGCCCGAGGCATGAATATGTCACACTCCTATGGTTTTCATAGCCTCATTTGATATCCACGGCTGAGAGGGTATATCTCACGTTATTATTGACAATCTGCATCAGTGATCACGATCCTTACATTTAAACAGTACAACCCTTAAACGGTTTAATCATGTACACGGCCAAGTGCGAGGTGTATTGTCAGCAAGCAGAGTAGTATACATGGGGTAGATTCGGTTTACACTGACCTTTCTCTGTTTTTGGACATATGTTGTTTCATGTCGTGTACCATTGATTCTCTTTTTATGTAAATGTCGTAACACGCCAAACCAAACTATATTGTTGGTTCCGGTATTTTCTTATTCTTTTAAATGTACTCGTTGTGCTCATGTCACGTTTTTTTCCACAACGATTTTTAAGCACTGTAGTCGGCTTATACCCCTTCCATCCGGTTCCAGTCTACGCATCGCCTCCATGAGGGGCTGGCCGATCTCCATACCTGAGATCTTCCGGGATGAGCACTTCCTACACGAGTAAGTGGCTCCACCACGGGTGATCTGCATACGCTCAGATCGGCCCCAACTGATGTTCTGCCAGTGCAAGGATGGACCCTCTCCACCTGCTGCGTCACATCCAAAGGGCTATCTTATACTATATGGTGATTGGGTACATACCAAAGACAGATCTCTTCACCCACAGTTTCATGTACTTTCTGATCACCTGACCTCCACCCGTAGTTCTACAATTTGAAGGGTCTCAAATTCGTTATTGAGGGGGTATGTCATATCATAGAACAATATGATAGAGCAAATATGAAATAATATGATAATTGGTTATGAAATTGGAAACTTTGGTGAAAGTTATAAACAAAATATGCTAATAACTGAGTGGCGAGTAATAAGTCGATTTGCGATGTTCTAAACTGATGGAACTGGTAGCCCGTGAATGTGAGATAATCTTGCGGCGTTGGATGCATTTTCGTATGAAAGTATAACAAGAAAACCAAAACAAATTAAGGGTTATGGTTCAATAATTGAGTGAACAGAGAACCTATGATTTGATGGTGACCTCGAGGGTTTATTTGTATGATGTATATGTGTATACGAGTCGGAATGCAGCATATAATAATGGCGAAATTGCCCAGTTAAACAGATGGGAAAACTTTATTCCAAAAAGGGGATACTCTCTGTGGGCTCTTGTAGCATCTAATAATTATCATACAAACCTGATGATATCTGATTTATTGCGATGCTTAAGGCACCGTGATAGGTTGGACTAATTTATTCGACCTGTGTTAATTAACTCGCATCAGAGATAATGGATACTAGGTATGACTCACTGTATCGTGTGATTTCAGAGACAAAATATGATTCATCAGTTCCCAACAGAAAAGCTGTTAATAGATTTGTTCCATAGCGACTGAAGATCGAGAATATAGAAAGAGTGATGAGCAAATCAAGGGCCAATGGGTGAGCGTAAAAATGACGACATCCCGAATAATAGTATAAGCCTTTAGGGGTTTTGGTCGGTATAAATGGTGACAGTGGGCGAAAATCAGGGGGACTTTGGCAAGGCACACTGTGGGAAAACTTTCTCTGCGTGGGACACTTTGCGGCACACACATGATGGAAAAGGTTGGCATCGGTTAAGAGGTTTTAGGAACCACAAGCAAAGGATAGAAAGGGACAAGAGCACTAGATTAACAGGTCAGTTAATTCGTATATCACAATATTTAATTAAGTTTTTATATGGCCCTATTTTAGAGGGGTGACTTGTGAGTGACATTTGTATATATGTATGGAAATTGAGATGTTGTAAACTTCATTAGATATCAGTAATAGACGTAGTAGTAAAAAGAAATCATTGACAAACCGTACAAAATGACTTGTTCACTTATTTAATCTGAAAGTAGAGTAACTATACGGCAGGGCAGATATCGTTTAAGCCACATCCTCACTGCCCATAGCGCTCGATTTCTGGATACCTCTTTGCAAAGCCAAGCGAGTTAATTTGTGATGCGGAGCCTCCTGTCCTCCCATATATAGTCCATATGGGGGCGATACAGGGGCACATCGTGTACGTCCACACCTCTGTCGGTACCTTTCGGTAGTTTTCAAAGTTACAAGGGAGCAATTTACCTGCTGATTCAACCATTTATTTGTAGGTATCTGTAATCTTTTAATTTTGATACTAATTTTCCAGAAATACTGTGGGGGTGGGGGAACGTATACTAATTTGTTTATAATTGGAAGAAGCAAAACGATATATGCTATACATCAAGTTAAAGCGCATGCATTCCGCTAGAATAGAAATGATGCAAAAAAAAAATAGAAACATTTTCCACGTCACAAATACGTCACAATGACGTCATAATTACCCAATCTGTGCTGTGATATGGGACAACTTGACCCCCATAATCTATTTGACCTATATGCAGAAATGGAAAGGAATCCTAGTGGCAAAGGATATTATGTACGAATTAGCATTGAAAGGGGTATTGAAAATTCTGCGTTTTAGTTAACCGCACATTTATCGCATCTTGGTTGGCCGATGTTTTATATTCAGAAACATGTGTAACATACACGTATCAAGCTTATTGTGGATCTAGTGCATGGAAATTGCTCAAATTGGAAAAATGCAATCTGGCCACCAAATCTAATCATAGCATAATCACTGTAGAAAGATTATTCAAGAACGACCAAAGAGAAGGCACCAACAGTTCAATTTACGTAAAAGACTTGGTAAGTCAGCTGAGGTATTATTGACCAATAACTGATAAATGTATAACAGTAGATAGCAAAACGCATGTTCAACATCAGTAGGTTATGTGGGCCAGACGAACTGTCATCAATTAGCGTAGGTGAACTTATAGAAAAAAGTTTTAACAAAAGATCAGCTGTAATATTACAATTTAGAAACGAACAGCGCAAACTAGATCAGAGGTGAAAAGTTCAGTTGATTCGTCAGAAAAACACATAATAGGTCCGAAAAATAATTGGCTGTGTTTAGTTATCATACTGTTTCTTCGCTTTGATTAATTATGTCTATTGGGTAGATTAGATTCACATTTCGGATGTATGGACAACTGATGATTGCCCTTTCGTAATGTATGTTAACCATATCTTCACAGATTAATTGAATTGACATAGTTCAGTAGATACATGCTCGTCTGTGTCTTCCTTACCCAAACTAGAACGGCATGTATACCTGTCACAGTTGTTTGGTCATTGTACTCCATACCATGTATCTTATCGCGGGTATGGTTTCTTAACATTATCTGGCCTGGGTGGGGGGGGGGGGGCGAAATGCCCCCCTAATTATTTTTCTTACCCCTTGAGCTAGGGGGCTGAAACTGACCACATTTTACCCTTGGGTCAGGCTTTACCAGAAATATTCCAAGATGACCGCTTTGATGACGTCATTTTCAAAAACGGCATTTTTGAGTCGATTTTTCGGTCAGATTTTTCGAATTTTTTACTTATGCAATTTCTCGCAAAAACTGCATGATAAATTAGCAAATTTTAATGTGATGTGAAATAAAATAGTTGTTGCCCACTGTTCATCTCGGAAAAGCAGAAATTTGGAAGAAATATGACAAAAACATCGCTTTTCTGTTACCCAACGTGCCCGCCATCTTGAATTTACCCAGAGGAGGCTATGGAGCAAGAATATGAGAGTACGCCACACCACCTTGTCATGGAGTGAAACAATATATACAAATCCAAATAAAGAAGTATAAGAGAAGATAAAAAGAAAACAGAGATGAGCACCTGGATTGGAGCGATATGCAGGAGGTGGGGAAAATTGACGATGTCTGGCGACTAGGAAGCAACGATATGACTCTACATGAAAGCTTCCCTAGGCACCCTGAATGGCCGACTGATAGGAATGAAAGTCGACATACTCTTGGTGCATATCATATGGGATTGCTTAGAAGATCAAGGCTCACACGCTTGTAAACTTTAATATAGTTATTTTACGGTTCAATATGGCCTGTGCAAACTATATGTTTTAGTGCGCCTCAAAATCATTCCTCAACCAATAGAGATTATATTGTCACCGAATCCCGTATCTATTGATATCCTCATTGGTCGATTACACGGCTTGAAATAGCCATATCACGACAAACGGGTTTAAAATAATTTACACACGATTTTGAAACCTGTTGCCCTTGCCTACGGAAATTCATCTGCCACAGATCGCAGAAATGTCAACAAATTCAGCAGAACGAAGGTTTGTCGCACTTTTATCTCGACTGTGGGCTTTTTCGGCTTTTTTCCAATGATGATTGTCTTTCAATTCGAGAATATACGAGCGATATGAGAAAGAATCCATTATTTGGTGACAAAATCGTTATCTAGGTTTGAGTCAGGGTTGGTCGGGTTTTGTGACCTACCTGTGAAATTTCAACCCTTCGCCGCTGCGAAGTTGATATATCGGTCATCCTTGAACAGTCGATACTCTCCAAAATTCCGGCTTGCTTGTCGACATGTTCCCGTAGTCGACTGATTTCCATTTTTAATTTTTCCACGTGTTCGCGAAAAACTGAGGGAAATATGGCTGCTTGAGGTGTATGAAGATGAGCAGCGATCCATTGTCATGTGGACTAAGAAAGAAGTATAGTTAAAAAATCTGCCATGTTCGGAACAGAACGAAGATATTAACCCGACCAAGGAGTCAAAAGTAAAGACAAAGTTATCAACAAAAAGACGCGACGTCAGTAACTCGAAATTTAGTGAAATGTGGGACAAAAACTTTCAAACTGGCAATGTGGATTCAAGTAACAAACAATCACATGCAGAAGTAACAAAACGGCTGGCAAGGAAACAAGGTAATATCGGTAAAAATACATGGAACTTGAATGAACCAAACAACGCTAAGCAGAGTTATACTCCAAATCGGTTTGTGTGTTCTAAACAAAATTTCTGGAGAAACCGAAATGTGACCGGACCAACAACACAGACTGCGTCAAACAGAGGACCTCAGAATGAAAGAGAAAGACATAATTATAAAAGTCGAAATATACGTGCTGAAAATATGGACAAAAAGAAGATTTTTTTTCTCCCCAAAGGCGTTTGGCGGACAATAAACTAAATAAGTTGATTCACAGTACATCCAGTATTACGGATTTTATTGTGCATTTCCAAAGGACTTTTACAAAGGCGGTACTAAGACTAGAGGGATAGAACGACTTTTCGCCATGTGATTTTAATACACGAACCTAATGCTCCACATAAGGTCGAATTATTTGTCTTAATTAAAAACAAAGCCAAAGGCTAAACTGTGCTAAGTTGTAACATGTTGTGGTCACGTGCTATGTTACCAGGCCGCGACTTTATATGCTCGTTTGAATGTAATATTTACTTGAAGAAGAACATCCAATGATGTGAACACGTTTCAAGTATAATACAGCATCGGAAACTCCACTATATATATAACTAGTGAGTTATGTGGACCATTATAGATATACACCCTCGTGATGTAGACTTCGACGGGTTAAGTGGACTTGCCTGGTCCGCATAACCTGAGACCTATTTAGACGCATTCTACGGAACCTGGGGGGAGTTTTAACAATCATTCTCTCTACGTCCACGTAGCTGGACAAGTTCACATAGCTGGCCAAGTCCACATACCTGGGCGGTCCCCGTAACGAGTGGCAGATCAGTTACCGCCCTATTCACTAGGATCGTCCAATGAGATGCCATGACGCACTCACAACTGCTTCCGCCGTAGTGTGACCCGGATGTAATTCCAGGAACGCGGGAAGGGAATTGATTGGGTGAAACTCACAAGGGGCGGTCCACTGGATTGGCCTAGGTGTACACGCCACGTGATTTTTGCTTCAGCATTCTTTCGTGTTCAACAACAACGTAAACTAGGATCAGGCCGGCTATGCAGGACTCGGTTCGAAGGGGGTTATAGGTAGAATCCAGGGAGAATGACACCCGTGGAAGGAGTGGAACTTCTCAGACAGTCACGTGGATTCGTTTGAGCGATCTGATAATCGGGCACATCGACCGGTATATGCCTAAGTATTTGAGATATTTGCATAGCTCTCATGAACTTTCAGTCGCGCAAATGCATGAGATTCGTCAAAAATTACCACTTTTCTACGATGCGTGCATGAGGCTTGACAGGCCTGAGACAAACATGAAATAGCTGCAGACCTGCCAAGTCTGAGGGATTTTCCCTGAGTCTCCTGAAATTAGCTGTCTAGTCACGGAAAATATTTACAAAATTTATCATCAAGTTAAATACATGTAGGAGTCTCACGGAATAAAATTATGACTTTCAACCCAGAGCTTATGGGAGAGTCAAATTTCTAGGGAAAATCTCACGGAATTTCATCCCCAGAACTTAGCAGCTCAGCAGTTGATGGCAGTAAGAGGCCATTGGCCATTCAATTAATTATGTAACGCTGTTTTCCCTGATTTTCGACCCACCCCCCTCCCCTGGCCGTCGTAACGCACTGTTAACATTGGAGAGAGAAAGCACACCACTCCCCTCAGCGTTACGTACTTTTTGATTGGCTCCTGAACATGCTTTCTTGTATGGTAGGGGCGGCGGAAACACTTGAAGAATGGCGTTTTAAGAAACGTTCATGCACTATTATTTCCATAAATAAACTTGGGCTTGATGCTGTCAAATTTTGGTTAAATAATCACCCTTAGAAGGTGAATGCGCGTTACCGTGGAGAATTGATCCTTTCAGCTATCCAGTTAATCTTGGAAAACAATTCCTTTGAATTCGGCGGTCAAAATTATCGTCAAAATATTGGAACAGCTATGGGCACCATGTTTGCGCCTACGTATGCGACCCTTGTTTTAGGATATCTGGAACAAAAGTTTTACAGGGATATCGGTGAGTCACATGCATTAGTTCTCCAAACATATGTTGAGAAATATTTCAAAAGGTACCTAGATGACTGTTTTATTATTTGGGATACCAATAAAGCAGATATTACAGTTCTATATAATGCTTTGAATAGTCTTGACCCAGATATCAATTTCGCCATCGAAACTGCGCATGATCAAATTCCTTTCCTGGACATTCTTTTTACCCGTCGGGATAACGCGGTTGTCACAGACATATACTATAAACCTACTGATACAAAACAGTATCTGGATTATAGGTCCTGTCATCCGCGTCATACGAAAAATCAAGTGCCTTTCAGCCTGGCAAGGAGAATTTGTTCAATTATAAAGGATACGGAGTTGCAACAAATCAGGCTGGCCGAGCTTAAAACTTTTTCAATAAAGATAAACTATCCTTCCAGGGTTATAGACATTGGGAGTAAGAAAGCCACAAGTATCGACGTTGACACTCTTAGAACAGTTAAACCAAACAACAATGCTACAGACACGCTATCTTTTGTATGTACCCATAACCCAGACAATTTGTTTTTTCCGGTAATCTACAACAATCGACCGATGTTGGAGTCTAGTGATCACCTCAAACAAAGTTTGTATCAAACTACAATCGTAAACGGTACACGACTGGCTATTCTATCCAAGTTCAAATTTCTATCCCTGTCACTCCCTAATTACACAACTTCAAAATGTGGAAACACTCGATGTACATGTTGTAAAGACAACCTTATTATAGGTAATTCTTTCACATTCCATGTAACCAACTACACTTTCAAGATAAATGCAAACATGGATTGCAACTCCTGAAATCTTGGCTGCGTTATCTTCTGTTGTGGTTGAAAGAAATACTGTATAGGTCAAACAGGAGACACTGACTCCATTAATAAGTTCCATCCGGAAGTCAATAAAGTGTAATCAATTCACTTCTCTCCGACCAAACCACACACACACACACACACACACACACATATACTTGTATTCAAGAAACCTTATTTGCCATTAGATTTGACGTGTTTTTTTTCCGATATCATTTTTGCAAACACATAATTAGGTAACACTTTTACCCATAATTCAAATGACTATGGTTGCCAAATCAATGCTATCTAATGTTCTCTCCTTGATTGGCATTAGTATACAGTTTATAAGAGAGACTAATATAATAAGCACGTCTAGACCATAATGATCTCTCCTTGATTGGTATTTGCATACAGGTTATAGCAGGGACTAATGTAATAAGCATGTCGAAACCAGAAACTTAGATCTCATACAGGTCTACACTGTTGCCAATTGTATATGTTGTTTTGGTCGATTTCATTGTTCACTGTATTTATTCCCTTGACTTGCTATTATTGTTGTTATATCTTACATTCCCTTTTATTAGTTCCGTTTTGTTTATTTGTAATCTTATGCATTTGAATTTATATAAAAATTTCAAATTTATAACATTATAACATTGCTTTCAGGATATAACAAAAACATTTTTCCCAATTCCTGGGTGCTATTTGCCTGTCACCCGTCAG
Organism: Hanleya hanleyi; assembly: GCA_036873755.1. Lineage (NCBI taxonomy): Eukaryota > Metazoa > Mollusca > Polyplacophora > Lepidopleurida > Hanleyidae > Hanleya > Hanleya hanleyi. The sequence goes on along the minus strand of JAVTVY010023239.1, from coordinate 76,364 downwards.
GTTAAACGCTTTCGATATTAAGTAGTAGTTGATTTCAACCACTAATTGTTTTACGAAAGAGTGTTGTTAAGTGGTTCGCCATTGACAAGGCTTGAAGCCTTGTATGTAACCCTGCACACAAATTCCTTTTTCGACAGTACCAACCGAGTCAACCCGCGATTGCAATTAAATGAACGTCGTTTCAGATGATGAAAGCAGATGCGAACCCTGATGACCCCCTGTAAGCCAATGATGCATTATGTATATTTGTCACTTAAACGGAGAGTGTTCAAATATCATTATATCGACATCGCATATGTAATACGACAAGAATTTAATTTCCAATACTGGAATACTTTCATCGATGTCGCGTTACATAGGCGATGTCAGATTGGCGGTAAAATGCATGACTGAACTCTCCTCAGTCCTATATCTATAATGTCCCCTAACTAGATGTCGGAACCGACAATTAAATAATTCATATGATCCACCCGTATCATACAATAAGGCCAATAACAAAGCAAACCGCCTATATTGACGTAATTGAAACAAATAACCAAAACTTCGTCCCTTATGAATAAATTTATATGATATATGGCATTTTATTACTTTACGTTTTTTTTTTACTTCTTACGTTTTTCCCCACTAGAACAAAAGAATACCATTTGGGTACCGTCATGGAAAGATCGTGTGTTATTGTACCAACAATATCTAGTTATTGTTATTATTATTCCACCTTTGAAATAACAGCCAGACGGTTGCATCTACGGCTTAGAGATTTGGTACATATGTAGGGACAATCATGACGTTTTGGCTGCAGGTATTCACTTTTGACCTTGACCTTGACCTAGTGTGACATAGGCTTGTACATTTTTATAGTAATTTGGTAATACTGGTCGAACGAAGAACGGCACGTAGTTTTATTTAATTTTGGGAATAGTTGAAAGGATTTCTCTACAAAATAGACAAATTAACAATGTAGGTCATAACAGCAGGTTTCGAGTTCTCTCCTCTGGTGGTGATTTTCGTATCTTCGCTCTTGAACGGCCTATCCAATCAGGCTGCGAATTGGATCAGGTGGCCTACATGATACGCACAGTTGACCGAGGTATCCAAATTCAAATTCGACCTTGACCTTTGAAGGAATAAGCAATCAAAATTCGAAAATATAACTTCCATTTTCTCCAAAAATAGTTCATTGACAGTTTTGAAACTATAACACAAGAGAGAATAGTCTATGGTCTTTCGTTTGACAATAATCGCAAAACGGTCCGATGCGATGTGACCTTCACATTGAATATTACAATGTACGTGATACCAAAAGTGATTTACTTGATTTTCGGGAAAAAATGGAAGGACTAGGAATCTGTAATTTAGCACAAAGGTTTTTCATTGTACAAGAAGTCAGGGAATTTTTGACCCGACCTTGACCTTGGCTCTTGAATTATGGTCCTTTACGTTTTTACGGTTGGGGGATCCTGGCGAAAACGATTGATCAGCTGTACTCGGAAATTGCATACAAGTGTAGGTCATTAGCTCGGCTAACATAAAAGAACTGGAACAAGAAAAAAGTTGGGAGAAAGTTTAGCAGATATAACTGACGAAAACAGAAAATTTCAAGATTTTAATCTCATGGGGAAACTACGCACTGACAACCAGCGCCATGTTAATATGGAAATGAGAGAATATAAATATCAGGTAACCTGCGAAATTCCTAGTTTTTAGCATTGATACTTTCGAAGATTTTAGGAAAATAGTATTTCATAGCTCTCTAGATTTGTATCTAATACCGCTTATGCCGGTGCTAGGGGCCGTGTGGTCATATCATCCAAGTTGTCACATGAACGGGTACAACAAAAGCATGCCTGAGATTAGCTAAGATTCATAGCGTCTCCCTTCTGTCAACGCTATGCCGCGGGATATCCCGTGTGTAATTCAGGTAGGTAAACACCGTCGGAAACAGACCAGAAAATTACATTCACTCGCCCCAAATCCCCACTATCGTAACATATGGTCCTATCGGTTTAGAATATCAATATTATTAGTTACAAACACTTACTTGCACTCGAAATGCGGCACAGAACGAAATGGATCGGGAGTGAATAACAAAGCTGCCATGTCAGTTTCCTGTCTTGTCGAACTCGCTGACAAGGTACGAGTTTCTTACACACGATTCCAAAATTTGACCCCTTCAAATTTCGCCCGTGGGACTAAATATAGAATCACCTGCAGGCCCACACGTGTGAAATATTCCATGCTGACAAAACGGTAGACACTATCAGACTGTAGGTAAAGGGTACTTGAATTTTTCTTTCTAAATCAATAGGGCAGGGAATATTTCACACATATGGGCCTGCAGGAGATTCTATATTTAGTCCCACGGGCGAAATTTGAAGGGGTCAAATTTTGGAATCAAGTGTAAGAAACTCGTACCTTGTCAGCGAGTTCGACAAGACAAGAAACTGACATGGCAGCTTTGTTATTCACTCCCGATCCATTTCGTTCTGTGCCGCATTTCGAGTGCAAGTAAGTGTTTGTAACTAATAATATTGATGGCATTCTAAACCGATAGGACCATATGTTACGATAGTGGGGATTTGGGGCGAGTGAATGTAATTTTCTGGTCTGTTTCCGACGGTGTTTACCTACCTGAATTACACACGGGATATCCCGCGGCATAGCGTTGACAGAAGGGAGACGCTATGAATCTTAGCTAACCTGGGATACAACACATATCACGAATCGTTAGATTCTTGGTATGTGCTTTAGAATAGGTTTACCAGAAGACTATTCTGTGAAGTCATGTGACGCACTCAGTATATCGGCGCCTCTTCCCACTTCCCTTATATGTGTTGTAATTCAAACACGTTGTTCACCTGTTTCCGTGATATTGTTGATTTCCATACATTATTTTCGCCCTCTTCAACGAATAGAATAAGACAGTGCAATGGCCTGGACGTCGGATTCCGGATCGGAAGGTCTGTGGTTCAATTCCTCTTTTTGCCAGTATTCATTTTTTCTTTTCCCCTTGGTTCATTTTTTGGGTTATAAGATTCAACTCCCAATACGATCGATAATTCTTTGTCATACATATTGTTATAGTTATAGTTTCCCGCACTGACGAAATGCATATTTCACAAACCGCCACTCCGCTGCGATCGCACAGTGCTACCGTGTTAATTCGCCAACCGTTTAACAGGACGGGTCAATCATGGCTACGCATTACATAAAGGATCGAGTATAAAGAATCTATCTCGTAAAGATTGACGACTGGGATACGCGTTACACAAAGAATTAGGAGCAAGCGGCTATGTGAATAGATCGTTTCATTTGACTACAGAGAGAATACATGCGCATTCTGAATGTAACCCGACTTACCAAATTAACTTTCGGGACATCCCGTTCAACCAGCGATAGAAAATAAATTAAAGTCGTGTTACATGAAGGATGTGACTGGGAACTCTGTTCAACCTCATTTCACGAAATTCAGCATGTTTGTATATTTGTATACACAATTTTGGTTGCTATTAAGTCTTTTCTTCAGAATTTGCTTGAAGGATGCCATATATAATAATGATGTTTGGCCAGACAGTACATGTAATACATCGAAAATAGTGTTACTTGGAGAGCCTTCAGTTCTCAGCTTAACAACTAAGTTCATAGATTTGAAGTTTACATCTGCTACACTCGAGAACACTTTGACATGAATTTTATTTCTATTACATTACTCATACGTATGGGGGAATGAAACTCCGGGTCGGTATATTGATAAATCGAATCCAGATTGCAGGGTCACATAAGAGTATAGACTGTATTTATACATCAAATAATTTACAAGCCAGCCCTGATTTGAGATAATATACTTCTGATATATTTCTGATAATATTTCGAAGTGTTTACCGTGTAACACACAGTCGGAATAACCCAACGGTTAAAATCAAACCCTCTCATTTCATAGTTCTACACACGCGACTATCAGCTATTTATCTCCTGTAAAGTAAATAGAAACACCAGCTGGTCGCGTGTGTAGAACTATGAAATGGGAGGGTTTGATTTTAACGGTTTGGTGATTCCGGCTGTGTACTCGGGCGTAGTACTATTGATCATGTTCAATCGTTAACCTCTACAGCAGAAACTCGTAAAAAAAATGAAACTCTCTACATCCACAGCTTTTATTGACTTTTCGAAAGCATAAGACTCAGTGGATCGCCACTTGTTAGTGAAAAAGTTGGGAAAACTAGGTATTGGGGGTAAAATGTCAAATTTGATTAGAGCTAACGAAAAAGAAGTGTAAACGGTTTTGTATCTAATACCGCTTATGCCGGTGCTAGGGGCCATGTGGTCATATCATCCAAGTTGCCACATGAAAGGGTACAATAAAAGCGTACCTGAGATACAACACATATCACGCATCGTTAGATTCTTGGTATGTGCTTTAGAATAGGTTAACCAAAAGACTATTCTGTGAAGTCATGTGACGCAGTCAGTATGTCGGCACCTCTTCTCAAGGATGTGTCCTCTTAACGTTAATGTTCAATTTATACGTTAATGGTCTGGCATTGTATTTAAAGAGCTGCCAACAAGGTATTGATATTGACGGTGAAAATTTGTGCATGTTGTTGTATGCCGATGACATAGTGAGTGAGTGAATGTAATTTAACGTCGTTTACAACATTATTTCAGCTACATCGTGACGAATCAGCTAAGCACCACCCAGCCAAGTTGCGTTCCTGCTACTTCAAAGAGGAAATCTTTGAAGCAGCATGGAACCAGACACCCTCCATCCACCCTATAAAACACAGAGGACAGCACACAAGACACAGGCAGGACACTTACATGGTGCAATAAAGACAAGTGATATTACATTATCACATTATCAAGTTCATGTTGCTTCTCAGCAAAATGCATTGAAGCAACATGAACATTGTATTTGAAGAGCTTCCAACAAGGTATTGATATCGACGGGGAAAAATGTGCATGCTGCTGTTTGCAGATGATATAGTTTTAATAGCAGACAATATTGGTACGGATCAATACATGTACTTAGGACTGCTGGTGACGGAATTTTTAGATTACAATTTAATGGCGAAATGTGATGCTCAGTCCGCAGGAAAAGCCTTAGGCTTGACCATTGCAGGTTATCAATAAGCTGCGTGACCGTCATCGACCTGTCTAGGATATATGTTGGCATTTGTGGGAAGTTGATGCTGGGTCGACATCGGACTTTACAGACTAGTCTTTTGTATATGGCGAGATTCTGCTGGTGGACGTTTCGTCCCCGAGGCCCGCCCTCTGTACAGAACTTTTGGTATTTGATATATGTTGGCATTTGTGGGAAGTTGATGCTGGGTCGACATCGGACCTTACAGACTAGTCTTTTGTGTTAAATGCTGTCATTTTCATCTGACGACGATACAACTCACCATTCGCCAGTGTACGAGTTGTCACAGCGAAACAGCTCACCAATTATCAATATACGAGTTGTCAGAGCATTTCCATCATAGCTCTCTAAATTTGTATCTAATACCGCTTATGCCGGTGCTAGGGACCGTGTGGTCATGTCATCCAAGTTGCCACATGAACAGGTACAATAAAAAGCGTACCTGAGATACACGAATCGTTAGATTCTTGGTATGTGCTTTAGAATAGGTTAACCAGAAGACTATACTGTGAAGTCATGTGGCTCTGCCAGTATGTAGGCACCTCTTCCCACTTCCCTTATATGTGTTGTAATCCCTGTAATTACATATGGTGCAGCCATTTGAGGTACCACTGAAATGTTTCAGATAAATTAGTCCAGAATAGGGCAGCGAGGTTCTTCCATGGTGTGGATAGACATTCACCAAACGCTGCGGTAAATGGGGACATGGGTTGGACACCTGTACATATCAGATGTTGGAATGTGGTTGTGAGCCAATGGGCTATGTCTGTCAATAGATTGAATTGAAAAATATTCAAGTGGGCCGACAACCAGGCTATGTATAGCTGCAGAAGTTGGAACCACAGGGTGTTCAAGCTATTTAAGGAACTGAGTTGTATAAAATTTGCGAATATTAACGTGAGGTATGGCAAACGGGTTGTTTTAACAGAAATAGAAGATAAATTGATGAAAGGATCTGTCCTGAAGTGGAAAAAGATCTTATGTAAAGATAGCGGTAATCTCCGAATCTATAGGCATTTTAAGTCAGAGTTCCATGTTGAGCCGTACGTGAAATTAGTAATACCAAAGAAGCACCGAAGTGCCATGGCGAAATCCCGAACGGGTGTGGCACCAATCAAAATAGAAACGGGCAGGTATGAGAATTTAACTGTGGAAAACCGGTTGTGCCCTATATGCCAAAATGTGGTGGAAACCGAATTACATGTAGGCTACTACGATCCACTTCGGTACGATTTACTGTTCGAAATGCATGCCACGTTTGGGGATAGTATACGTGATATGTCCAACAGACAGATGAAGTACGCCTTGTTATCCAATGAAAGTCTGATTCGTATTTATGCCAAAACCTGCCATCTTATATTAGAAAGACGTAGGAAACTACTGTATATGTAAAACTGGGGTGGTTATGTTTCCATGTTTCCATTTCGAATGGAAAGACCTATTGTTATTCCACGGATTATTATTAAGTCTTTAGATTCCCAGTGGAAGGACCTATTGTTATTATTCGGTTTATTAGGTCTTTCGATTACGAATAGAAAGACCTAGTGTTATTCTTCTGATTATTATTATTAGGACTTTCCATTTCATACAGAAAGACCTATTTATATTCTTCGGATTATTATTATTCTTATTCTGTTTTTGCAATGGCGGCTAAACGGCTTGATATACAGATTAGATATTTGGCACATTTACAGTTACTACGCTGAACATTCTGGTACAAGTGTTAAATTTTGACCTTTGCCTTGACCTATTGAGCTATGGGCTTTCCTAAGAAAAACATCATTTTGCGATTATTCACCAAACGTTATAGGGGTCGAATCTGAAATTTAGAATGTAACAGTTTGAAGATTTACCCAGCAAAATGAGCCAATGAAAAAGAAGGTAAGACAAGCAGTTTTCGAGTTCTTTCCCCTGGTGCTGTTTTCCTTCTCCTCGGTGTACATTCAAAACTATATAAGATATCCGAAAAAAAAGTTGAGGGTTCGTAAGTCTTGCATATGGCCATGATGTAGTTATATTTTCGAATTGGTACGTAATAAGAAAAAGTAGTTATCGCCTCTTTAATGTTTTCCAAAACCCGTCATATCAGGAAATAAGCTACGGCATTGATTCATGTAACATTAATGAACACTTTAATGACCAAAAAGTATGTGACCTTGAATTTGGCCTTTGATCTCCAGGAGCGTCTCTGTATGAGTGCAAAGTTTGATGGTCAACTCTTGAAAGGTCGATGCGATCAGTCTGAAAATAAAGTCAAGTGATCTTCATCAGGTCACAAGGTCATTACTTGTATCACAACTCGGTTTGACCTCAATCTTAGAAGTGGCAAGTGGGAAGAACTTGATGCTAAAGGTCACATACCGTACAGACATGTATTCACATGGGATTTCTCGACCCTTTATACTACAATCCCTCATCAGGACCTTATTGACCGTCTAAGTTCATTAATAGTATCTGTGTTCAAGAAAACTGATCGTAGATATATTAATGTCGGAAGCCATAAAGCATTCTTTAGCTCTACTACATACAAGAGATATCATTCATGGGATGTTTCTTCGTTTATAGAGTTGCTTGAATTTCTCATTAAAAATATCTATATGAAATTTGGCAACACAATATATCAGCAGCATATAGGTATTCCAATGGGTACTAATTGTGCAGCCCTATTACAAGCGTCTAGTCTGTCATCCATAATTCAGCCGTCGTCCATTAGAGAATATCCGCGTCCATAATCCAAAGACCTATTCCATATTCAATATAACAGTATTAGCATCAAATTCCAAAAGACAATCATAGTATACATAAACATAGGCTTGTTTCCTGCAAGAGAGAAGCGGTCAACAGTTTTTAATGATTCCGGCAAGACACCATGTTCCAAAAATATCAAATCCGTATCGCTGATCAGTATTTTTAGTCCATAATATTCGTTGTAAAGTCGTCATCTAAAGAATGATGTATCTCAGTCACGCTTTGATTGTGCCTGTTCATATGAGTACCATGAGGATCTTGAAGTCCATTCAAAGCCCGTTCCTTCTCATTCACCAAACGCTATATAGAAAATCTTCTCGCTGTGGATAATCGCTATATAAATGACGCAGTGAAGGATATATATCCACCTTCACTGGATTTGAAGGAAACTACAGATAGCATTCTCTCTCGTCGACTTTATGACAAAAGAGATGATTAAAATTTCGACATCGTAAACTATCCCTTTCTGGACAGTAATATTCCAGTGGGACCTGCATATGACGTATACATATCTCGCTTAGTAGCAATCGCTAGATCCTGTGTTAAATGTGACGATTTTAATCAACGTCACAAAACATTGTTGCAGAAACTTATAAAACAGGGCTATTCCACTAAGCGCCTCCACTCAAATTGGCGATACATATCGCATGCTGATAGCAAAATACGAACGTAGCGTGCAAGATCTATGGCGCTACGTTTCGTAACTTCTGTCTAATTCCGCTTAACCCGGGGCTAGGGGCCGTATGAACCCATGCACTTCAAGATCCTCATGATACTCATATGAACAATCACAATCAAAGCGTGACTGAGATACATCATTCTTTAGATGACGACTTTACAACGAATATTATGGATTAAGAATACTGATCAGCGATACGGATTTGATATTTTTGGAGCATCATGATGTCTTGCCGGCATCATTGAAAACTGTTGACCGCTTCTCTCTTGCAGGAAACAAGCCTATGTTTATGTATACTATGATTGTCTTTTTGAATTTGGTGCGAATACTGTTATATGGAATATGGAATAGGTCTTTGGATTATGGACGCGGATATTCTCTAATGGACGACGGCTGAATTATGGATGACGGACTAGACGCGTGTAAGCATGCAAATATCGGAAATACGGCTTCCATTCACTGAAAAACTAACACACTGACAGTCACGAAACAATGACACAATAGTGAGTACGATATTGAATCTCTTTCGCCGACAATTATAAGACGTTCCGCTATAACATTTACCTTGAATATCACACAATGTAAAAAGCGTTGTAGGCCCTTTTCTCAAAAATCACAACTTGCAGGAATCTATAATTTAGTACATTTATATATTGCTATAGTACAAGTATGACGTCGCTGAATTTTTAACCTGATCTTGACCTTGGTTCTTGAGATATGGCCACTGACAGTTTTGCAACTACAGGGTCATAACTCGAAAACTGTTGGGTTTTCGAAGTTGAAATTACACACGATGTAGGTCATTTCATGACGTAACAGGAAAACAATAGAAGTCGTTACAATATACCAGAAATAATAGAACATAATTAGCAATTTTGAAATTTACACTTTATTCAAATTTTGCGAAAAGTATGCATCCAAGCATCACACCTTTTAGGTATTATTGAGAAATGTGTGTGTGTGTGTGTGTGTGTGAACTCCAAACTATTCGAAACAAACGCTTGGACATCCTATTATCCGATTAATAATAAAGAAATATTTTTATTGCGGGATTGATGACCATGAAAAGAATGCAATTAACCTATTTATACATGAATACTTCATGCATATGTACCAAGACATCCTACATTCGACCGTAGCAAGCCGTTGTAATGGTGGTCAGCCGGTGTGCATATTATCGTACGCAAAATTTGGTGGTATTGAGATTTCCTTCTCATTTCTTAGGAGTGTTTGGGCAATATTTAGGGATATTTATTCGGGGGGGGGATGTCAATCATCATTTCGATAGGTCTCCTCTATTTCAGGACGTCTTGCACTTCGAGATATCATATGATAATGGGGAAATATATATTTTTTTTCGAGGGAAGTTATGTTTAGTGTAGTCTGTATCCTCTTTGGAGAGATATGTAAGACACTCTTGACTGGTACTATAATTTCTGTACTTTTTGTCATGTAGAACTATTCCCTATTGCTCTTTGGATGCCACCCATACAATAATTTCCGCGTCAACAATCGTAACTATTTCGTATGACAGTTATCACCATTATCAAATGTGTATGAAATGAAAATAATAACTTACAAGCGCCTGGTCCGTCATTCATAATTCATTCGTCATCCATTAACCCTACCTGGCTTGGGGGGGGGGGGGCGGAAAGTGCCCCCCTTAGTGAACTTTTCTCTGCTGCTCCGAAACGACAAAACCGAGGAGGCTGAAACTTGGTGAGCTTGATAAGATTTTAAGCTTATCTTATTGGGGTCATCGCCTATTTTCAATACCACCCGGGCAGAGGATCATGGGTAAATTCAAAATGGCGGCCATGTGGTATCCGCCAAAGTCGTGTTTTTCAATCTTTTCGCTCCATTTCTTCACATTTTCCTTGCCTAAAAGGCCTTAAGAGTATTTTATTTATGCAAAACTAATTATTCTCTATTTTATTAGATTTTTTTCGAGAGAAAAACCTGAAAAATGAAAATTTAAAAAAATCGACCCCAAAAGGCAGAAAAATGGCTTCCGAGAAGATTACGTCACTGTGACGTCATCATGGCGGCCATCTTGGATTTTTTTACATTTTCCGGTAGAGCTTGAACCCAAGATACTGTGTGGTAAGTTTCAGCGCTCTAGCCTCAGTGGTAGTGAAAATATATAGGGGGGCACTTTCCGCCCCGCCCCCAGGCTGCGATACACCCCAAATCGCTCAGGCCATATAGGGTTAAAGAAAACACGGGATGGTATCTTGACCCAGACTGATTATGAGGTTTTTAGGAAGCGTCACATTTCTATTTCAAGTGTCGGTCATTCAATTTTTGATAATATTCGTGACAAAATGTTAATTCTCTGCCCTGTTCAAAGTAAAATCGTCTCAATTTTATTTAAATACATAAGGCTCTTCTTGACGCTTAGATATTGTGAGCGATAAAATCTCTAACCCATGAGGAAACGTTACGTTTGAAATTTTAGGTTAAAGGTGGCTCCCATACGGATTTCATGGCCCGTCAACAAAATGCTATATTTTTATTGCATTATTATTTCTTAATTCAGTTTTGCAAGCCCTTTATTCTAAAACAAAAACTCGAAATCGCCCAGGCCAGATAGGGTTAAATTAGCCTGTAACCTGAGGCCTACTCTCATGCATCCTATATTTCGATGATATCTGTCCATTCAAGGCCTCATCTCCTTTCTCATCCCCACCAACATATATTTGTCGATTCTTATTTCCACAGGTCACTGAGTATCCATGAGTTGACCCAGGCTCTTCTATCCGTGTCGCTAACAGGTGTATACGTTGTTAATATTTCACATGATTTTTTTTTCGGCGTACAAAATTGGAAGCACGATCATGACTGTTTCGCATAATTAATTCTTGTTCACAAGTCATTTATCTTCCGAATCTGTTTAAAGTTTAAATATATTAATAACACGGGCTCACATGAGAAAATATGAATACCCAAAATAATGAAATTAGATATAAGAATGAAGGATCGTTAATAGTAATTCTACGCTCTGAAATCGTTGACCATATCTCTTCTCCCATTGGACAAAATGACAGGCATCATTTACAACTCGATAACCTTTTACAACTCGATAAACTTTGCAGTTTACAACTCGATAAACATTGCATTTCGAAGTTTACACGTTTCTTGACGAGCTACTTTTGTAGCAGACGATGAGGTTTCTCGTACCGACTGGTTTTGACCTATATAATTCAGGACGGAAAGGTAACAGTTCACGCCGACAAATTCAAAACTGTGGCCGCTGTGGTGGATGGTGGATGGGTGATGGGTGCAAGATGGCCGCTGTATGTTCAGACAGACATGTTCAGACATGTTCAGACAGACATGCTCATATTGGCCGCTGTGGTGGATGGTGGATGGGTGATGGGTGCAAGATGGCCGCTGTGGTGGATGGTGGATGGGTGATGGGTGCAAGATGGCCGCTGTGGTGGATGGGTGATGGGTGCAAGATGGCCGCTGTGGTGGATGGTGGATGGGTGGTGGGTGCAAGATGGCGGCATGTAGAAAAACGTATAAAAGGAGTCGATTTTTAGGGTAGGCGTGTATTCATTGCACTATCTTGCGGAGCACTCTGACTTACCTGACCTGACCAGCCGGCCTGCTTGCTTCACCTTTAGCCAGTCATCCAGCCTGCTTGCCTACTTGTATGAGCTGTGGAGAACCTTTCACTATATTTCATTTTACCAGTGCAAATTCACCAGACTTTTACACCATAGCAGTTACTCACCAGCCTGAGCCCATAGTCATGATGAATTCAGCCGACCTAGTCATGTGTTAATAAAAATAGCAGAAAATTAAAAAAATGCTTGTTAGTGTTCATTCTATTGCTTGATGGCCGCTGTGGTGGATGGTGGATGGGTGATGGGTGCAAGATGGCCGCTGTGGTGGATGGTGGATGGGTGATGGGTGCAAGATGGCCGCTGTGGTGGATGGTGGATGGGTGATGGGTGCAAGATGGCCGCTGTGGTGGATGGTGGATGGGTGATGGGTGCAAGATGGCCGCTGTGGTGGATGGTGGATGGGTGATGGGTGCAAGATGGCCGCTGTATGTTCAGACAGACATGTTCAGACATGTTCAGACAGACATGCTCATATTGGCCGCTGTGGTGGATGGTGGATGGGTGATGGGTGCAAGATGGCCGCTGTGGTGGATGGTGGATGGGTGATGGGTGCAAGATGGCCGCTGTGGTGGATGGTGGCTGGGTGATGGGTGCAAGATGGCCGCTGTGGTGGATGGTGGATGGGTGGTGGGTGCAAGATGGCCGCTGTATGCGGAAAAACCCCAGACAAACAAGTCTATACACGTCCAAAGGTCACGCCTCATTCACCCACACCCCCATATAGTCCCATGCGGAGCGAATTGGTGAAATTTTTGAAAAAGTACTGTGACAGAAATTGATGTGACGGAAATAATACTTCTATGAATAGGGCGAAAATTTATCTCAGATAATTTTTCTGTCATAATTAATTCTTGGCCGAGTATCAACTATTCAGATATTACGGAAAGTACTGTTGTTATAAGGTATTCTTTGTTATATATCAGACACGATCAGCTGATATTTGTAAACAAACGATCTATATTTAGACCCTCACGTGATCTGTTACGTCGCAGCACGCGCTCTTTGATCTTGACGTTCCGCCGCCGTACAGGAAGCTCAAATTGAGACGAAGAATTTCGTTACCATTGCCAGTAAATTGTAAGTTTATTGCGGAAAGAATTGATATTTCATAAATTCCTGCGGGAAATAGGAAGTACACATATAAAAGAATATTGTCTTGACGTAAAAAGTTGGGACATTTCATATTTACGGAGATATGGATTTTTATAACTGAGCCGGTTTTTCGTGTAAACCATCGCAGCGAAAAGGGAAACGGCTGTCATCTTCGTTTTGCTATGTCACAAAAAAGTGCTCGAATTACTTATTTCCAAATGATTTCATGACGAATCCAACTAAGGTTAGCAAGCATACATATCTTACGATATTGTCATGAACTGCCAGCACATAACACGTTCTGGTTGATGAGATCTGAATTTAAGTGTTGTAGCATGTTATTATAACCAGTCTATGATCGAGTGCCACCCCAGTGTCGAGCATTTACATCGTCCAGTTTGCACCAGCAAAAGAAAAATTACGAACGTTCATCGAACGTATGCTGAGCGGCATCGGGGCACCTTCATGTGGTCTCCCGCGGTATATGAATGACTTAGATATGAATGCATGAATTAGTTTGATATAATTTTGTTGGGTATGAACGATTTAAAGTGGAAATATTCCGTACGGGTCTGTTATATGTAACAAACGCTAACAAAAATGGCTGCTCAAGGTCAATTTCCCCGGCTTGCCCGGATAATAACTCCGTTCAAACCACAGCCCCATCTATACGCTTTGATGCAAGGGAGACAACTCGGACTAGACCAATTCCCAGGCGAAGATGATGTCCCGCTATATTTGGCCTGTATGGGGTATAGGGGTGGTCGGTTTTTTTTATGGCTTTTACTATGAGCTATGAGGTTGATCATGTAGAATACGATGGAAAAAACTATGAAAGTACCGGGTAGGCTTGTATATAGATCCATATAGACCCATATACACTCATATACTGGGATATTAGTATGTATAAATCCATACGGGGTGGACATGTTGGAGTCTAGGTGGAGCACTAGTGGCCCGATTGGGTAGAGTGAGGTCTTATTTTAAAGCTCTCGAGGAAATAAATAAATAAATAAATAAATAAATAAATAAATAATAATAAAAAAATCAAAAAAATCGGCGAGTAGTAGACGAAGGGAAAATTGGAAAGTACTGACCATGCCCCAGAATACTTCATATGCATATCACGGCCTTAAGGCCTATGTAAGATGTAATCTACTTCACAGTTTAGTAGTATAAAAAGCGCAAGTCCTATTGACCTTGCCCCTTCCAATGAAATAAAATCGGCTCTATTTTACAGGAGTATATGCGCAGGTCACGTGGGTTGTCACGTCACTTCCGGGTTTTCACTAAAAACTACCTCCAAACATAGAAGAGTTCCAATTTTTTCCCTTAGACGTCCGTATGTTCATCCTCCAAACCCACTTCATTTAATGGGCTGGGGGTGGGGTTGACATATCCCCAAGTCGAGGATCGAGACTGGTGTACTGGTGTACCACTGAGCCGCATTGCGCGCGCGTATGAAGACCCTTATACATACCCAATGCAGGCGCAGACGCGAAGTGCCCGGACGATAGACACGGACTTTACCGAAAAGACACGGACTTTACCGAAGATACACGGACTTTAACGAAAAGACACGGACGTATACGAAAAGACGCGAAGGTGAACGCCATTGTGGGAAACCTCCCACAGACAGGTCAGTACATGCATTTCTATGTTGTTCACGCATAATAAAAGAATTGATCTGTAATCTGTGTTGTTGTTGTTGTTGCTCCCTTTTTTGGACTAACGCATCAGAATAGTACGTATCACGGACTACACCCGTAGAGCTACATCTGGTCTATAAAACACGTCCCTCTGGATCCCACACCTTCATTTCTACAGAGCCATGGCGGAGATCCAGCCCCATGCGACTCGCATTTTACAGTATGCCACCGTGGTGAATTCATTCACGGGTTACCGAGCAGTGGTCCGGTCCATGTTTGCAGATGGCGACGACAACGAGGGACGACGCCAGATCCTGAACGAGTTCACAGAAGCGGTCCTCCACAGAGTGCACTCGATGGAGAGGCGTGCCATCACTCACCACTACTGGACTATGACAGCCATCCTTGATGCTCGCGCTATGGACCAGGAGCGCTCACGCCGGAACCAGCGCCGGCTGGTTGGCCTCACAATAGTCTGTGCCCTATTGACCCTGGCGCTGTGGTATTGACACTATAAATACGAGGGTCAGACAGAGTGTGTGTCATTCACCGATCGTGATTGGACCAAGCATGTCACCCGTCCTACGAGCCATCCTGCCCCTTACACCCCGGGTGGGGTTACACGTCTATGAAGATAAAGTCACCCTGGTGGAAGACCGTGGAGCTATTTGCTGGGCGCCCGCTGAGACCGTATCTAATACGATCACACTACCTCGTGACGGCTGGACCAAATTTAAACGGGTGTTGAGCGGCGAGCTCGACGGAAACCTCATCCACATAGACAATGCCATCTACGTATACCGTACCTCCCTCTTCCTACGCCTGGGCCGCTACCAAGATGCTACGCGAGGCTTCACCCTAGACCCCGATCTGTGGTCAGCCTTGGAGAAAGTGGTGCCTATTGTGGACCAGCTGTTTACACCGGACGAGCGATCATCACACCAGTTGGGGTGGGCTCGTGTTATTGAGGACGCGCTGGCTGAACCCCATGAACAACTACATGAACCCGACGACGATGCCATTGATTACCCGGCTAGACTCAGTCAGCCCAATGACATGACCACCTGATCCTTTGATCTCACGGGGTTCTCCCTATAAATACGAGAGACAGTGAAATCTGGTACCATTCACGTACTGACCATGACGGAGCATATAGTACTGGCGTATTTCAGCTTGACCCCCGAGGTTTTCCTGCACGTGTATGCGGATAAGGTCGATATCATGGAGGAGGTGGGGGACGTCTGTGATGCGGACCCTACACAACCGTGCCCGGCTCACATTCGTCTGTCCCGGGAGGGCTGGACCAAATTCAAACGGGTGTTGTCTGGTGAACTGGACGGCGACCTCATCCACTTGTGTCACGATGTGTACATCCGACGCGGCCTTTTCTTTGCTCAATTGGCTCGGCTAGATGGAGGTACAGTGCATTTTACCCTTCACCCTGATCTATGGTCTGCATTGGAAGATGCCGTGGTGGATGTGGATGAAGTGCTTATCAAGCGGTCATCAGACGAGTTGGACTGGTCATTTACCATGGCCACTGTGGAAGTCCACGAAGAAAATCAGAAAGAAACTCCGGCCCAAGATATACCCGTTATAAATAAACGATAGAGCCAGGGTCCATCATCATTTTGTCACCATGAAGCGCTGGGAGAAGGTGTTGGATAACTTATACTACAGTCCCGACAGTCCGGCGGCCTATAGTGCATTGTCGGCTCTCTATCGAGCGGCCAAACCCCAGGGGGTACAACGTGCCCAAGTCCGAGATTGGTTAAGAAGACAAGACACCTATACCTTACATCGATCTGTCCGTCGCCATTTTCTACGGAACCGGGTCATCGTGGGAGGAATAAATGCCCAGTGGCAAGCGGATTTGGTCGATATGAGCGCCTTTGCCAAACACAACGATGAGAATCGGTATATCTTGACGTGCATCGATATCCTATCCAAGTATGCGTGGGTGGTACCCATCCGGACGAAAACGGGGGCAAATCTCATAGCGGCGTTCAAAGACATCTTCAAGACCGGGCGCAAACCTTTGTATTTGCAAACCGACGAAGGCACGGAATTCCTCAACAGACCGTTCCAAGCCTTTCTCAAGAAACAGAAGGTGTTTTTCTTCCATACGTACAACGAGACCAAGGCTTCCGTGGTGGAGAGGTTCAACAGGACATTCAAAGGCCGCATGTATAAATATTTCACCTATAAGAATACAAGGCGGTACATCGATGTTCTCCCGAAACTGGTGAGGGGTTACAATCGAGCCTATCATCGAAGTATAGAGAGAGCCCCCATTACCGTGACCCAACGCAATGAAGCCCAAGTCCGGCGTGTCTTGTACCCCAGGCCATCGCAGCGAACGACGAAGGCGGTGTACAAGGTCGGGGACCCTGTACGGATCAGTAAAGTCAAGGGCAAGTTCGAGAAAAGTTACTTGCCCAACTGGAGCGATGAGCACTTCCTGATTAAACGGCGCCTACCCCGACAGCGGCGAGTCTATGAACTGGAAGATCTCCAAGGGGAAACGTTGCTGGGGACGTTTTACGAGACGGAATTACAGCCTGTTGTAAAAACACAGCAAGACTACTACACGGTGGAGCAGATTTTGAAAACGGAACGTCGACGTGGCAAACTGTTTCATTTCGTGAAATGGCAAGGTTGGCCCAGTTCCTTCCAATTCCTGGGTCGCGGCCAACCAGGTGAAACGACTATAAAACCAGACACCACTGCCGTCCTCCTTCATTCCACGTCCGACCACAGTGCTATGGACCAACAGCAGCTGCCTCTGAAGACAGCGTCTCGCAAAACGCGCAAAGCGCAAGTGGTCTTTGGGGTGCTATTGCTAACCCTGCTGAGTGTGTTGTACGGAGGTGTGTTTTACGACGTAGCCTGTCAGCACGTTACTTAACCAACTGAGAACACCAGGCACCAGCGAAACCGGTCTACAGAGAGCACCAGCCGTATCGAGCCCAGTCACCACCACCACCACACCCCGCGTACAAGCCACGCCGAGCTCTACACCTACACCAAGTACGCCCACTACGTCTGAACACCCACCGGATTTCATCCCTCACAGTGAACCGACCACCCACGTTGTACCCATCACCACCATCATCATCCCTGACAGTGAACAGACAACGACGACCGACGTTGTACCCGCCACCACTCCAGTTCACTCGTACGAAATTTACAAGAGCGGGTTACCACGACAACGGATACACCTCGAACCATGGACCCTGGGTGGCAGCATCCCTTCACGTGTCTCATCGCAGGACCGACGGGCTCCGGCAAAACGCACTTCGTCCGGAAGCTCCTTCAACACGCCGACAGCATGATCACTCCACCCATTGCCAGAGTCGTGTGGTGTTACGGAGAATGGCAGGAAGCGTATGCAGCAATGCCCCACATCACGTTCGTGGAAGGCCTACCCAACCTGGCCGATTTGGAACCCGACACCTTGGTGGTTCTGGATGATCTCATGGCGGAGACGGATGCACGGGTCACCCAACTCTTTACCAAAGGCAGCCATCATCGACGGTTCAGCATCATCTACATTGTGCAGAATCTGTTCAGTAAAAACAAAGAACATCGGAATATCAGCTTAAATGCCCACTACCTGGTGGTCTTCAAAAACCCGAGAGATACCACTCAACTGCTGCACCTGGCGAGACAGATGTATCCCGGCCGCACACCGTTTGCGTTGGAAGCCTTCAAAGATGCCACAACCCCTCAGCACGGGTATATGCTCTTCGACCTCAAGCAAGCCACCCCCGACCACCTTCGACTACGGACCGGCATCTTTCCCGGAGAGACCCACCACGTGTACATGCAAAAATAATGTAAACACATCCACAGTGGCGCCCCCAGCTGGGGTCTGTGTGTTTGATGATGGGGAATAATAAAAAGAATGAATACCACAGCAGGGTTGACTTTGTCTGTGAGGTGGATAAAAAGGGCAGAGTTGTGGGTTCTAGCATTAGTTGTACAGGATGTCTGCGCGAGTACGGAAGCACGCTCCCACGCTCCGTGTATTGAAGACGGCCCCACCCGAGTTAGTCCGAACCATTGTACGCGGTGCGGACCCTGACCTTGTACGCTGTCTGTGCGAGATCGGGTACAACCTGTTAAACGGCAACGTACCACTGACTCCGGCTCAGAAGACTAAGTTGGCCAAGCATAAGACAGGTCTCCGAACCCTAGTCCACAAGCGGGTCCCTCAAACACAAAAGAAAAAGGTGTTACAGAAAGGCGGCTTTCTCGGGGCCATCTTAGCGCCGTTGGTCGCTTCCGTGTTGGGTCCAGTATTGGGTGGACTCTTCGGCCGACAATGAACCACACGAAAAAAATGGTCCTCGTCGAACCACGGTTCCTGCAAAACCTCCAATCACCCTACCCTGTCCCACCTACGGTGAAGACCATAAACAGCCTCGATGGAGAAATGCAACAGATCTTACAGAGACCGGGGTTAAGCGACAGTGAGAAAGTACAACGGTATAATGAGACGCTTCAACGGTACATGACGTTCATGGACCAATACAAAACCCTGTCTACCCCAGCAACAGCACCACCACCACCACCACCACCGCCACCACGTGACAGACCGCTGACCTCAGCACCGTTCCAACAGCCGCCATTCCCAGGGGTAGCCCCCACAGCCCCACAGTGGGTGGAAGACGAAGTGCTGAAGAGTGTACCTGCCTCGTTTAAGAAACAAGCTGGCCTGGTATTACAACGGATGAAACAGAATCCTAACATGACTTGGAATGATAAAGGCGAACTCCTGGTACAGAATCAGGTGGTCCCCGGCACCCACATGACGGATTTAGTGAATGACTTGATGCGTCAACGCAGATCGCACACCGATCCTCGAGGATGGGAGGTCTTCGCTCAAGGCTTGAAAGACATGCATGTACCACAGGAATTGGTGGGGAACCCCCACCGCTGGGCCTTTATGCAGCAAACCCAGCAATCGCCGAGTCGTGCACCACGACTCTCACCACAACCTTCTTGGGAAGCCGACTGGGAACCGGAGTCACCCCCCAAAACTCCACCACCATCACAACGGGCACCTTCTTTTCAGACCTTTAAAAAACCACCCTCGATCAGGACACCCCACATCTCCAGAGCCGTGACACGTAGCAAGTCAACGCGACGAACACGACGCCGGACACAACCGCCCAAGGCCTGGAAGACCTATTAAAACCAACAGCAGCAGCAGGACAGCTCAGTCGCCATGTTTTACCTGACCCTACCCAGTAACAGTTCGCTGGATGTGTTTCCTGACAACACCGTGGCCAAGTACGTCACCCAGTTACCGCAACCGTTACATTTACCTGGCCGGTGGGAATGCGGCCTCGTGGATATCCAATACCCTTACTCGTGGTACAACGTGCGAGCCAATGAAGTGTGGTACGAGGTGACCTACGAAGGCAAAAACACCCGACTCACCCTGCCCGAAGGCCAATACGATACCCCCAAAGAGTTCATGGGTGGGCTGTCAAGACTGATGCATTATAAGGCGCTACGGGGGGTGACGAATACTTCAAGACCCATCAAAGCCTATCCCTTCAAGAATCACGTGGACTTCGATTACAACGCACACAACGACAAGGCACAGCTTATCGTCTCCGGCAAGGCGAGTGTCGTACTGAGTGCTATCCTACAGCAAATGCTGGGTTTCGATCTAAAGACGTTCGCTGGTCCCACCGAACACCATGGCGAGATGCCGATGGATATGAAGTCGGGTATGTACGGACTCTACGTCTACTCGGACGTGGTGGACAACCACATCGTGGGCGATATCAACACACCTCTGTTACGGGTGGTCCCCATTAAAAAGACGTATGGAGGTCAAGTCACCCACAGTTTCACCCACATGCTCTACTTGCCCGTACGACAAACTGACATCAACACGATCACGGTGGATATAAGAGATGACACGGGACGACCGGTGGCATTCGAACGAGGAAAAGTGGTGCTGACACTTCATTTTCGACAAGCACGTGCTCCCCACTTTGCATAATGAAAGTACCTTACGAGTGCGATGCACGCAGCTATGCCGACTATTATGCCCAACAGGCCGGGGGTGGCTTTCCGGTATTTAGCGGTGCACGCATGCAACGAGGACATGGTCTGGGGAACATACTCGGCAGCATTGTGAAAACGTTCCTGCCCTTGGTGACGCGTGGGGTGAAAGCAATCGGCAAACAAGCGGTACGCAGTGGACTGCAAGTGGCCGGTGATGTCTTGGGGGGTACGGCACCCAAAGAATCCTTGAAACGGCGGGCCAAAGAAGCGGGAGGCGTCTTGGTGGCCAAAGCACAACGCACCGTTGGGAATAAAAGAGCTGCCCCACCGAGACCACGCACCAGTCGACGACCGACCCAGCGACGACGCACATCGAAGAAGACAAAGGATATCTTTTCTTAAAACATGTCCTTAATCCACGCCGAGTCCTGCCCCTCCACCAACAGTGAATTTGATTTGTGGACCGTGCCGCCCACACAAACCAGTGTCGAACAAGGATTATGGGTGGAGCATCTCCCGCTCTCCAGCATCAACGAAACCGGGCCCATCGAGTTCACCATCAGTAATGCGGATACGGCCTATGTGGATTTAGCCCATACCTACTTGTATGTGAAAGCCAAGGTGGTCAATGGAGCTGGCACCAGAATCGCTGACCAAGCAACGGTGGGCCCGACGAATCTCTGGCTGCACTCGATGTTTCAGCAGGTGGATATTTTTCTCAGCGACAAACTCATCAGTGACTCCACCAACACGTACCCCTATCGAGCCTACATCGAGACACTGTTGTCGTATGGCCGAGAGGCTAAAAAATCTCAGCTGACAACCGCTTTATTCTACAGGGACACGCCCGAGCACATGGACACGGCGGACAATGGGGGATATAACAAACGGAAGGCTTTCACTGCGAACAGTGCCTCGGTGGATATGATGGGTCGACTGCATGCAGACATGTTCATGCAAGACCGGTACCTCTTGAACAAGATCCCCATCAAAATCCGACTGATACGGGCGCCTCCGACCTTCGCCTTGATGGCCACTAACGTAGAGGGGCATGCAGCGGACTATAAGATTGTCATCCAAGACGCAGTCCTGTATGTCCGAAAAGTGAAACCGAATCCAGCCGTTCAATTGGGACACATGAAAGCCTTGGAAACAAAACCAGCCCAGTACCCTATCCGACGTGTACAAACCAAAGTGTTCTCTGTGCCTGCTGGAAATATGGGCGCCAACAAAGAAAACCTGTTCCTGGGGGAACTACCCAAGCGATTGATCCTGGCCTGTGTGGAAAATACCAGTTTCAGCGGAGCCTACCCAGAGAATCCGTTTGACTTTCAACATTTCGGCATCAATTTTGTGGCCCTGCATGTGGATGGACAACAGGTGCCAGCCACGGCCTTAACACCGAACTTTGGGCGGAGGAATTTCATTCGAGCCTATCAGAGCCTGTTTACAGCCACCGGTCAAATAAACCAGGACGAAGGGAATATGATCAGTCGGGAGGACTACGCGAACGGATACACGTTGTTCTGTTTCGATCTGACCCCCACCTTAGAGAACGACCATCAGCTGGCCCTGGCCAAGCAAGGCAACTTACGGTTGGAAATCCACTTTGCACGAGCCCTGGCGACCACCGTCAATGTGATCTGCTACGCCGAGTTTGACAACATCATTCAAGTGGACAAGGCGCGCAACGTCCTGTGTGACTTCTCCACCTAAAATGGATACAGACCAGATAACCACCGTGCTGGAGAATGACCCAGAGACACGTAGGGTCTTTCAAGGGGTGTTCGCCCGAGATGTGTTTCCATTAGACCGTATGTATCCGGCTGCTTACGTTCTCAACACGGACCCGATGGATCGACCCGGTGAACACTGGGTGGCCGTGTACTTGACAGAAGAGCAGGGGGAATACTTTGACCCGTACGGTCTGCCACCCCTCCATCCCGATTTAACAGACTTCATGGATCAAGGCACAGAGACGTGGTGTTGGAACAGTCAAACGTTGCAAAGCCTGACCAGTGGCGTGTGCGGACAATATTGCTTGTTTTACCTGTACCATCGATGCCGGGGAAGACCCTTATCTACCATCGTACAGATGTTTGACGAGTACCCCCAGGCCGAGGACCGCGATGTACTCGTCTATGACTGGACCGCCCATCATTTCAATGTACAAGCCCCGTTCTGGGCTTAAGTTAATGACAAGCCCCTTGTTCTGGGCTTAAGTTTACAAGCCCCTTGTTCTGGGCTTCAATGTACAAGCCCCTTGTTCTGGGCTTCAGTTAATTACAAGCCCCTTGTTCTGGGCTTGAGTTTTCACGTGGTTGTTCTCACGTTGTTGTTGTTCACTGAATAAAAAAAAAATGAGATCTCACCAAAAAACCCTGTCTTGTGTGTTTTATTCCTAATGCATCAATGCCCAATGTGGAGATTCAGTCAAACTGAAATCAGTGGTGTAGGATGGGGCCAAAATGTAACCCATCAAGTTTAGAATGCAAGAGCACTATAGTAAAAAATAGAGAGCCAATGAAATCAGCCTACAGACCAAGTACGTGTTTTTGGTCTAGGTTTGGAGCGGGCATTTCATTGAGGTACGTGTATACGGTGAATGAAAAGACTCGTCCAACACGTATAGATTATGTTGATGACTATAAGTTCTAGGTAACCCATCAAGGTTAGAATGCAAGAGCACTATAGTAAAAATAGAGAGCCAATGAAATCAGCCTACAGACCAAGTACGTGTCTTTGGTCTAGATTTGGAGCGGGCATTTCATTGAGGTACGTGTATACGGTGAGTGAAGAGACTCGTCCAACACGTATAGATTATGACTATAAGTTCTATGAGCATAATGCATGAAAGTGGCTTTGAACACCGTATTAGCCAATCAGTGGCCTAGAATGGAGCCAAAGGTAACCCATCCATGTCCAGAAAAACATTACCCGGGTGTACAAGAACCCAGATGTAGGCGCGGACGTCAGCGAAAGCACACCGTGAGTACCCCAATTCGATTGGCTGATTGTTCGACCGCTGATTGGTTCTTTTTCTCGATCGCTGATTGGCTCTTTTTCTCGACCGCTGATTGGTCCAAATGGAACTGCCCATCTTTCCCAGGTTCATCTAGAATCCCCTTTTTTTTGTGCTCAAGCTCTGACTATAGCGATGCCGCAACATTGTCTCATTGGACATTGGACCGTCTGACCTGGAGGTGACCCTTTGACCTTTTCACGCGCGTCCGCGCGCGCGCGCGCACTGCCGAGGATGACGCGGGATGACGCGCGCGCGCGCGCGCGCTGCGGGGCGCTGGGGCGGGCCAGGCCAGCGGAAAACACCCCGGCGGTTGAACATTGGAACTCTTGTGGGTTTGGAGGATGAACATACGGACGTGTAAGGGGAAAAATTGGAACTCTTCTATGTTTGGAGGTGAAACCCGGAAGTGACGTCACAACCCCCACGTGACCTGCGCAGCAGAATGGATACGACACTCTAGTGTAACTCCCTCACCTAGGCTTCACATGGATACCTCACTCGATCCCATCGACCCACTAGTGGCCCACCTACACCCCAACACGTCTATTTCTATACTACGGCCGGACTGCGCATGCGCAGAATGCCGATATTTCAACCCCACCCCCAGCCCATCAGATGCCCCTTCACGAATGCTTCACTTTGATACCTCACTCGACCCCATTGGACCATTAGTGGCTCCCCTAGCTCCAAAACGTCTAGCGGGACCCATGCAGGGTCCAGTTTTCGACACTAGGTGACCACATCCCGACAAAATGGCCAGTTTTCGACACCGGATGTGCCGCCATCTTGAACATACGTGCCGCCATCTTGGATATGTCCCATAATGCACAGGGTCAAAATTGTCGTAACTCTTTCAAAGGCCCTTTTCAGGGCCACCCCATCTTTCCGGAAGAGGAAACTTCTATCAAAAAGCACAAAAAAATTAACACCAACTCCCATCATCCTCTCTCCAAAAAAAATATTTTTTTTTAAAATTTAAAAAAAAAGGAAAAAAAGAATCATGGAGCCAACAAAAATCTTTTTAATTTTCTATGTTTTTTTTACAATTAAAAAGGTATTGAAAAAAGGGGTAAAGGGGAGAAGTGCAAGGGGGGAGGGAGGCTGAATTTTTTTTTTTTTTTTAAATTTAAAAAAAAGAAAAGAAAAGAATGAACACTAACAAGCATTTTTTTAATTTTCTACTATTTTTATTAACACAAATAGAATGAACGTGTTCACAAGGGTATTGAATTTTTATATACAATTATATCTGAGTATTGAATTTAATACAATTAACAGTAAAAAAACAAATAGAATGAACGTGTTCACAAGGGTATTTTAATACAATTATATCTGAGTATTGAATTTAATACAATTAACAGTAAAAAAACTCTGAATTTTTAAGGCGTATTATGATACACTCCACCCGGATATACTCGCTTGACACTGTTGTCACAGATTTTCTCGTGGCGATGTAAGTTGTAAGACTTTTTATACACCCGATGGCATTGGGCACAACTGAAAGACTGAGCGTACTGGCTCATATTGGAGATGAGCGAAAAATGACTCACGCCATTGTCGTCGAACACATTGACTTTCATCGTAGCAGCATACCGTTCTGTTGAACGACGAACCAATTCAGGCACAAATGTACCCTCCTCCTCGCATCGTAATCGGTATACAAAGATATTGATGTCGAACAGTGTTTCTACGTCATCCAAATTCTTGAACGGCACTCCACGGAAGTGCCGCTTATCCAAGTCTTGCTGCTGTAAATACTGTTCCCAATAGTCATCGGCCACTGTGTCACAAGCCTTGGGGTTACACTCGTCCACATGCACGGCCAAACACCGAAACAGACATTTCCGGTCTTTGTAGGGCCCCTTTGCCCCTCCTGTTAATGCATACAGGCCGTGTCGATGAAGCAACCACGGGGGTAGTAGTACAGGAGCACCGATAGGATGATCTCTCATTTTCGTGACGAAAAATGTGACGTTGGTCACCATTTCCACAAGCCATTGGGTATTGGGGTGTTGCAACCGGGCCCATTCCAATGGATCCAACGTAGTCAGTTGGTCGATGAGTGGCTCCAGAGAAATCGCATCCGTCACCGTGAACGGCTGATCAAACACATAGGTGTTATTGCTGGGATAATAATACCGCACCTGGTCCGTCTCCTTGTGCCGTAAAATGTACCCGAATGTCATATTCAACTTGAACGCTGTCACCTGATCTGTGAAAATGTTCTCGGCATAGGTAGACAGATACGTGAGGTCCTGCAGCCGAAAGTTATACAAGTCCAATAGACGACGGTCACGGTGAAAACAATGGCGTATGGTAGCCCAGTGACGTTGATAAATGTCCCTGACACGCTCGTCTTCAGGCAAGACTTCAACCGGAGGTGCTGCTGGGTCCCAGGGAAAATCTTCTCCACGTCTCATGCTTTCGTCTCATACAAGCGAATAGGCAAGCAGGCTGGATGACTGGCTAAAGGTGAAGCAAGCAGGCAGGCTGGTCAGGTCAGGTAAGTCAGAGTGCTCCGCAAGATAGTGCAATGAATACACGCATACCCTAAAAATCGACTCCTTTTATACGTTTTTCTACATGCCGCCATCTTGCACCCACCACCCATCCACCATCCACCACAGCGGCCATCTTGCACCCATCACCCATCCACCATCCACCACAGCGGCCAGCTTGCACCCATCATCCATCCACCATCCACCACAGCGGCCATCTTGCACCCATCACCCATCCACCATCCACCACAGCGGCCAATATGAGCATGTCTGTCTGAACATGTCTGAACATGTCTGTCTGAACATACAGCGGCCATCTTGCACCCATCACCCATCCACCATCCACCACAGCGGCCATCTTGCACCCATCACCCATCCACCATCCACCACAGCGGCCATCTTGCACTCATCACCCATCCACCATCCACCACAGCGGCCATCTTGCACCCATCACCCATCCACCATCCACCACACATCGCCACGTGACCACAATACTCGCTTCTGATTGGATGAAACGTGACGTCACAAAGGTCATATGCAAATTTCCGGGGTCAAGTTGACTCCGTGAGCTCCTACATTTGACCTCCTCCGTTTCCTCCCTAAGTTAAGGGGAGATAACTCTATTGTTATAGATAATAAAGAACTCTATTGTTATGCCGCCAGGGGGCGCAGGTTCTGCGCATGCGCAGTGAAGCGCTGTTTTGTCCATTTACGCTTTGTAAACTACTGACAGCCTCACCCGATTCATTCGTTGATTATTATATCCAGTCGTCTCCAATTATCCAAAGTATTGTCATTCAGATTCATCTTTGTGCAGGTGATGGCTAATTCGGTAAATTCTTTTGACCCTACATGTATATTATGAATTTATTCCAGCTGTTGAAGTGTATATATCCTTCTACGTTTGTAGCATCGGCTTGTTCAAAAATAGCAATGTCACGTGCGCCCGCGCTCACTGTTGAAAAAGTTTAAAGTTGATTCTCTTGCCGCAGTCCGTGGTAGAAAATAGTTCTAGTTCAATTCATTTTTAATTTTCATGTTTGAACAACTGTGAATAAAATGAATAATGATCTATTCATCAAATGATATATTCATGAGGAATAAATCTTTTCATTTAAAAAAAATCTGTATTCGGCTTCGTTATACTGAACACGCGCAGGGATATATATTTAGAAGTCAATGAAGAGGGCACTTGTATGTAAACGTATTCCTTCCATTAAAAACTATGCATAGATCAGCCGATAAATGAGACTGAAGAATTGCTCGCAAGCTCGCAAGTTTACACAGTTTGAACCACACCATTTGACAGTTTATACCCCGATGAACTTGCAAAATGCGAAAGTCAATCCTTAAATATTGAGTGGGTGCATGGATTGTGAAAAGTTTTGACGCTGATCATCTGCGCGCGACGAGATCGTCGATGTAATGGAAAACGTCATGTCTGGTTTAAAAGATGTCAAGCGAACATTCTTGATAAAGAGGCTCGTTTGTGCGTTGAAAGTAAGAACATTGGATAACTGTATAATAAAAAATGTTTGCTAAAAGTTATTTACAATCATGTCGTAGAGGTTAAGGTGCTAGTGAAGCGAGGGTTGTTGTTGTTACAGAGTATTTTGGAAAATGCTGTAAAGCCTTAGTTTTTGCATGAAAATACAAACATTACATCTGTAGTGCAATTAGTTCTGCATCTACAGTGTAATTAGTTTCTGGACTTGTGTAAATGTTAAGAGTGCAGGCATGAAGCACAACAATAAAGGGGAAAACTTACTATTAGATACTGTATCATTTTCGGTCCACCTCAATTGTAGACAACATGGAAGAAGGTCATGTAAAATACAGGTAAAGAAAGTTTACCATGCGCACAATGTTGGTAAGGACGATTTATTTTTAACCATAAGTCGATAATTAGTTTCGAACATATATTCTAAATTAATATTTGTGCTAAATAAAACAAAACTAAAGTTGTGGAACTGTTTAAAATTTATTGTCAACTTCTTATTAATTATTTTACATTTACACAAGACAAGGAACTAATTGCTCTGCACTTACATTACATGAGTAGTGTGACTAACGTCACATGACCTACGAAGTAGGGTTTGATAAGATTCAAGTGTGTACCTTGACCTGAGACTGTCCATCGTAGGCTGTCGTAGGAGGCATTGAGATATGTTTTGCTAATTTCGAGGTTTCTATGTCACTTAATTAGGTCAGAAATTGGGACATACAGTAGGTCACATTGACCTTGACCAAATTAGGTCAGGTCACACTGATATTGGCCTAATTAAGCGCATGCCCATGGTCTTAGGAGGCATTAGGACATGTTTTTGCGAATTTCGAGGTTTATAGGTCACTTAAGTAGGTCAAATTTTCATCAAAAGTAGGTCAGCTCAGAACTTCTCATAATGCACGTTCATGCCAAAAATCAAGGTTCTGGCTCGCTCATTACCGGACAATTTGCAAATGAGAGCCTAATTCGTAGGAATATACAGACATATCCTTTGCAGAATTTACCGTGAATCAGCAACAGCAACAACAAAAACACTCACTTCATTAACACCTTAATACTAACTGCATGACTTTGTTGAGAGACCCTTTGCGATTTGGGGATATTTCGCTAATTTGTCTGGTAAAGTTTTGGACTACGGCAGTTGTTTCGATTTTTAGGCGATGTTTATGATTTACTACCGCTATTCCGAGAAACAATCCTCTGAATTAGCATAGCACCCCTGAAGCTGAGCCTGTACAATTACCTTGTTACGGGTAGTTTAGAGTACGAAATATATCGACACGAAAACTGAATGTCAAGCAGAGAGTATCAGAAATAGATAATTGTTTACTTATGTCAAACAGCTCAGGTATATCACGAAGATCGAACGGCTTGAGGGTCTAACGTGTAGACCCGTCCTATTCCATTGCGGTATATCGGCTGTTTTACGGCAGTTACCAATTATTTATCGCATAAAATATTGATAAAATGGCGTAAAAATGAATACAAGTTGACTAACGTCCCTCCCGTGCTAAAATGGATTGTTCCAATAACTAACAGACGACAACATAGAATGTATAGACTTTGTGCGATTTGAAGGCTTGACAGTGTGGGCATGCAAACTCTTGAACTTGTTATCATAGGTCTCAAATTCATTAGTAATACGAGTGCTCATTCACCCCCATGGCTCATTCACCCCCATGGGTTCATTCACCCCCATGGATTAGTTTATAGGGATAGGGAGATCGCGCGCCCTTTCTATACTACTCATCACGCACTACTCATCGCGCATGCGCAGTCGACCCATTCTACTGTAGAGTGCAAGGCTGGCCCATGGAATCTCAGGTAGCGAAAACTCCAGGTCTCTCGCTCCACCCTATCCCGCACCACACCCATAGGGATAGGGAGATCACGTGCCCTTTTTGTACTACTCATCGCCCACTACCCACCGCGCATGCGCAGTCGACCCATTCTACTGTAGGGTGTAAGCCTGGCCCACGGAATCTCAGGTAGCGAAAATCCCAGGTCTCTCGCGCCCCACCCTATACCGCGCCACACCTATGCGATCCGCAGTGCAGTGAGTAAAGCGGAGGAGGAGGAGGAGTAGGAGTCGGACACGCCACGGGTTATACTAGGGAGATTACCACTTACACATAATCTCCGCGGAAGAAGTCCCATTTGCCTTCTGTGTTCCGTCCATATTTAAATTGTATAATAACCAGATGACATATAAGGGTAAACACCATTGGTAGAGGATAGTTCCCATGGCCCAAAATCAAGTAGCCTACGTCACATCCGGGTGACCTAAATATAGCCTCCCATCAGCCATGGCGAACTCGACGCACAAGGCCTCAGGCGATCTCGCGGGAGATTTCAATTTACCACCTTTCGTTCCGGAATTAGTTGACGAAAAGTGCGGTCACGTTGAAGATGTTCAATCGGCTATGGACATAATCAGGCGATTTGAAAAGTCAACTACGACAAAGTTCACCGTTCAGTATTGTCCCAGGAAGTTTTGCAATACAAGTAAGTACATAGGCCTACATATAGCTGGTGCATGTACACTCATGTCGTGGAGATTTTTGCGAGCCGAGTCACCTATTATAATACATTATGACACGGTCACAAAAGGTATCAAATGGATTTCTTCATCAAGTATGTAATTAGGGCCGTCGTACACTCTCCCCCCCCCCCCCCACCACACACAAACATCAGATCTATCGAACTTTACTTGCGATTGGTGGGGGGGACAATTTGCGGAACATTTTATACTATATACAATTACGCTCCCGGAAATTAATTACATGTTTAAGGCAATGAATTCTCCAGAATGGTAAGAGGTTCGTGTTCAAATATTTATTTCGTTTTATTTCAGACTCAAGGAACAAATCTCACAAAATATTGTGGGAAAATTGTGATATTCTGCCCTTTGATGGAACACCATTTATGTTGTTGGGGACAAAGGTGCTGTAGTATCAACACCACGGTCCAGACAGGGGCGTAGGAAAGAAAAGAAAATATGCAGAGAAAGCCAAGGTTTACTTTGACTTTGTATATGCTGCAGATATTGTTGCAAGATCTAAATATCATCTACAACAAATTGATGTCAAGGTGTTTTATTCATCAACTAGTGGTAGTTGAATAATCATCCACTTTGAATAAGCACCCACTCTCTAAAATAATTACGTTCAAAATTCAATCTTTCAGATTAAAGTTAGTGACCAATGGCTTACTCTCTATATAATTAGATTGGAAATTGCATTTCGATTTAATATTCCAGCTATACTAGTATTAAATCGAAAATGTCGAAACTATTGCATCTTAATTAAGATTTATGTTATCGTTTCATGCCTAGTAGATTGGATATTTTCAATCCAATAAAGGATTAGTCACTAATTTCAATCAGATAGAAAATCGGATTTCGGTTGACCGTTCTAAAAAGACGATCCATGATCACGGGTTGACCCACGAGCAGCATGTATTATAATTGTAAAGAAAGAAAGTAAATGTGTTGTGGAAACTGTTCATTTTCTGTCCGATCTCAAGAGACGCCATTCTTGAAGCACAGATTTTTGAAACACGGTAACAAGAAGTTAGGATGCCAAGCAGAAGTTAAGACGTACGAGATTGTGAGGTTCCCAGATCACAAGGTACCAGAACTCGTGAAATTTTTAATACTAGGGCAAACCCGTTCCAAACGTTCCTATTCCGACCGCATCTGCTTGGGCCCCCAGCAAGAGTGCCCGCTGCAAACGTTCCAAAACGGACCGCATCCTCTCTTCGTCCATTATGTTGGGCAAACACGATCCTCTTGTCATCCATTATGTAGGTAATATTCGGGGTCCAATTTTAAACACATTTGCCAAATTAATGGTGTGGGGGTCAGCGACATGCCCGTTACTTGACACTGCACTTCGTTGGGTCCTCAGCAACACAAGTGTGACGTCGATCCGATGAATGGTTGTCCAGAAATTCGACGGACAAACACACAGACAGACACACGCACACACACACACACACACACACACACACACACAGATTCCTGGATTTAAATGATGCCGGCAAGACATCATGACGTTCCAAAAATATCAAATCCGTATCGCTGATCAGTATTCTTAATCCATAATATTCGTTGTAAAGTCGTTACCTAAAGAATGATGTATCTCACTCACGCTTTGATTGTGACTGTTCATATGAGTACCATGAGGATCTTGAAGTACATGGGTTCACACGGCCCCTGCCCCGGATTAAGCGGAATTAGACACACGTTACGAAACGTAACGCCATAGATCTTGCACGCAACGCTCGTACCAGCCTTTCATGTTGGTGACCATGGATAAATTTAAAATGGCGGTGTCGAAGTTTTTGCCTTTTACGCATCAAGTACCTAATATAACTTTATTTCGCATTAGATAATCATTTCCTAATTTTTTTCAAATGTATTTGTTATTGTACATAAATATAATATTCGGAGAGTTTGACAAAATAATCGAATATTGAGAATATGACTTCACGGTAACGTCATCAGTGCGGACATCTTTGATTGATACATCAGATATGCTGATAGCTACAGATCTACACCGAGAGATGTTTGAGATTTGCGGATAGAGAGAGAAGGTTAGCCGATCGCTGATTGGTCAATATTGGGCATTTCGAGGTTCATGCGTGGTTGTAACTTCCGTATAAACAAATACACGTGCGTGCGATTTGAGATGCCATAGTCGCAAGTCCTACACCGACTAAAAACGAATATGTGATGTAGAAAGGCTGTTTTAATAATACTGTGCAATCACGTACAATGATCCAGATTTCTTACTGCTTTCAATTCCTTGATCCTTGAGCTGTACTTAGTGGGATAGGTAGGCCTATCTGTGGTTCAATTTAGGGAATCTAAAATACTGGGGTTTTTTTTTAATTCTAACTGTGTGTGGTTAAATTTAGGTTATCTAAAATACTGTTTTTGAATAACTGAAATGCACAAAATAAAATGAATAATAGCTCAGGTTATCAGCCGGCCAAAATGGCATGGAAAATAAATGGAGCAACTCAATGATAAAATATCTGTAGACAAGGAGACGATGATTAATGATCTTGATACACTTCTTTTATTCACAATTGTTACGGTACACATGTCTCTGCCGATATGGCTTTGCCGCAGCCTAACGCGTAACACTGAAATCGAATGAAGGTTCAAGAAATATTTCTCAGCCTTTTCACCGTCTACATAGCTCTTCTGTGTTGTCAAAACCAAGTCTGCCTTGTTCTAAACCAAAGACGAACATACAGGAGTCTATCGTGCCTACAAACTCGCTAAATTTATAGACTGATCTTTTTCTCAAATCTACACTTCTCGTCACAACGAAATTCCTGCCTACTCGCTATACCAACAGTCGTCTGTGGCATTGTTGGAACTGCGCACATACGAAACCGGACTACAGAACTAACTGTTCCTAACATTCCGTCCCCTTAAATGTGATGCAAATATTTTGCTGAATATTTAATCTAACATTTGAGTGATCATACATGACGTACTGGTACGAAAAAAAATTAAAAATATCTATGTGAAATTTGGCAACACAATATATCAGCAGCATATAGGTATTCCAATGGGTACTAATTGTGCACCCCTGTTGGCTGACCTGTATCTGTTCTCTTATGAATATGACTATATGCTGGCGCTTTCAAAAACCGATCCATTCAAAGCCCGTTCCTTCTCATTCACCAAACGCTATATAGACGATCTTCTCGCTGTGGATAATCGCTATATAAATGACGCAGTGAAGGATATATATCCACCTTCACTGGATTTGAAGGAAACTACAGATAGCCCTACAGGCACATCTTATTTAGATCTCTACCTCTACAAAAATGAAGTGGGCATTCTCTCTCGTCGACTTTATGACAAAAGAGATGATTACAATTTCGACATCGTAAACTATCCCTTTCTGGATAGTAATATTCCAGTGGGACCTGCATATGGCGTATACATATCTCGCTTAGTAGCATTTGCTAGATCTTGTGTTAGATGTGATGATTTTAATCAACGTCACAAAACATTGTTGCAGAAGCTTATAAAACAGGGCTATTTCACCAAGCGCCTCCACTCAAAGTTTCTCAAATTTGGCGATACATATCGCATGCTGATAGCAAAATACGAACGTAGCGTGCAAGATCTATGGCGCTACGTTTCGTAACATGTGTCTAATTCCGCTTAACCCGGGGCTAGGGCCGTATGAGCCCATGTACTTCAAGATCCTCATGGTACTCATATGAACAGTCACAATCAAAGCGTGACTGAGGTACATCATTTTTAGATGACGACTCTATAACGAATATTATGGATTAAGAATACTGATCAGCGATACGGTTTTGATATTTTGGAACATCATGATGTCTTGCCGGCATCATTGAAAACTGTTGACCGCTTCTCTCTTGCAGGAAGCAAGCCTATGTTTATGTATACTTTTGTCTTTTTGAATTTGGTGCTAATACTGTTATATGGAAATGGAATAGGTCTTTGGATTATGGACGCGGATATTCTCTAATGGACGACGGCTGGATTATGAATGACGGACTAGACGCTTGTAATTTGCCTGATTTACGACAAAAATTAAATAAAAATAAAATGAAAACAAACAAGTCAAAGAGTTCGTATTAGCTCATATCGTTCAAGTCATCAAGATGATGTCAACAAGGATTCATAATGGGTGTCACTTCATCTGTCACGGACTCCATCAAGCACAACTTATCCACTGGCCTGTTTAGATTGACCCATCTCGTCTTCATCTCGGCGGACCGCACTAATCCGTCTTTTCCGTGGTACGTTCTTACGATTCGCGCGAGTGGCCAATTCCTCCTGGGTGTGCTTTCGTTCATTACCAGAACAATGTCGCCTTCCTGCAGGTTACTACTCGATTCCAACCATTTTTGACGTATTTGCAGGGTTGGAAGGTACTCGCGTACCCAACGTTTCCAGAACATTTCTGAGATGAACCGGACTTGTTTCCATCGTTTCCTGTAGGCGTCGCGTTCACCAAATTGTCCGTACGGTAGTCTTGGTCCAGAACGAAGTAATAACATGTGGTTTGGGGTGAGCGACTCTAAGCCGTTTGGGCTATCCGAGACTACCGTGATAGGTCGATTATTAACTATCGACTCTGCCTCACAGAATACTGTGTTCAGACCCTCGTCGTATAGATGTTGTTCATTGAGTATTGCGGTCACCACTCGTCTGACGGATCTACTTTGCCTCTCCCACACACCGCCCATGTGGGATGCTGCGAGAGGATTGAATTCCCAGTGTACATTTTGCTGTCGTAAATGTTCTTCGATCTTCTCGTGGTTCCAGTTCGAGATGACTTCGCGAATTTCCCGTTCTGCTGCGGTGAAATTCGTACCGTTGTCCGAACGGATTTTTTCGGGCCTTCCTCGTCGGCACTGAAATCTGGTGTAGGCATTGTGGTATGGGTCTGCCTCCATAGAATCCAACTTTTCAATATGGGTGGCTCTGATTGTTAGGCAGGTGAACAGACAACCATATCGTTTGACCATATCGTTTCACCTGAAACGACCCGAAGCAATCAACACCCACATAACTGTACGGCGGCTTGCCTGGGTAACTCGATCAACTGGAAGATCTGCCATTCTTTGGGTACCGAGTCTTCCATGTAACCGATGGCACTTGACACAATTTTGCAGTTCTCTACGAACAGCAGTACGGGCGCGAATTAGCCAGTAGTGCTGTCGTACTTCGGACAGAACATGCTCTCTGCCAGAATGTTTCACTATCACTATCGGATGATTCTTTTGTAGAATCATGGGGTGCCTAGATTTAAATTTTTTTTGCATACTTTAATGGCGATCGGCGCTCTACCTGGGCGTCCTCTGACACATAGAATTCTTTCGGTGTTCATTGTTGGTTCTAGCTTGTATAGCGAACTTGATCGTTTTCACGCTGACTCTCGAGTGAAGTTGCTCAAGCTCATCGCTAAAACATTGATTCTGTACCAATCTGACAATTTCGTTTTCGGCACAGTCAATCTCAGACACTGTCAAATTGCCTCGATTCCACTGAGAAGTCTCTGTGCTTGGTGATTTAGTCCTGTCGAACAACAGCGTCTTGAAGCGTAAGAGACAGGCGATGTACTTTTTCAATTTATACCAAGAGGAGTATTTGGTAAATAGTCCAGCCAGCATATCAGCACTCGAGGTTGCACTATGAACCTTGGCATTTTGTCGGACTTCACCGTCGCCTTCGAGAACTTCTGGCTTCAAATTCGGCAACGCTTGCCATGCTGATTCATCCTTGGAGAGGAAGCTTGGTCCTTCAATCCACCGTTTACTGTGAAGCATAGCGTCGGCATCCAGTCCCCCTGACGCGTCATCAGCTGGATTTAAAGACGACTCAACATATCTCCATTGATCGGGTTTTGATCCATCATGGATGGTAGCAACACGATACGCTACGAACATCGACACGTGAATCTCGATCTTGAGCGGAAAACTCAAGACGTGGAATCGGCATCGGTTTGATCGGAGCTAGCCTCGATTTTCCCATCACGGAAGCACACCGGATTCTTCCCTCGGAGTTTACTACCCTCAGGTACGATGCTGTTCCATAACCTTCGAGAGATGGGAACCATGCAGCGATCAGTCGTAAACTGTTCCAACTTGGGAAGTTCCTGTGTCCACTTGAGCCATCATTGTTGGTTGTCGTGCTCCAAAGGTTCGTCCCGTCCCTTCCTGGACTTGCATTCGCTTTGGACGAGCTTCTTGGCCTGAAACACCAGTGGACATATGAAGCCAAAGGGATCATAGACAGAACTGACGACACTCATCAATCCCCGACGATTATGCGGTCTTTCCTTCGAAGTTAACTTGAATCCAAATTGGTCGTTCTGTGTGTCCCAGTGCATACCCAGTGCTCTTTCACCAGGCAGAGCACGATCGAGTTGTTTCACCTTCTTGGCCCTATGATCCTGTAGTATCAATTGTAACACTTCCCTACGGTTACTAACCCACTTAGTGAGATTGAAGCCTCCTTCCTCTAGTAGGATCTGAAGTTGATCGACCACGCGAATTCCTTTAGCCACGGTCTCGACGGACTAAACATTCATCTTAATAGAAATTTTCATTCACCGTCTGTACCACATGCATGTCAAAGTCAGCTGTGTTATCTGCTGCTGTGCGTCGCAGGGCGAAACTCTCACAGCTAGGTGACCAAACACCACCGAAAAGATGTACAGTCATGCGGAAAATTTCTGGTTCTTCATCCATATCGTTGTTTTTCCACCACAGATACCGCAAAGAGTCTCTGTTGTCAGGGGAAACTTTAACCTGGTGGAACATAGCTTCCACGTCGCCCAATACAGCTACGTCATTTTCTCTGAAACGTAGCAACACCCCGATCGAAGTATTGGTCATATCCGGTCCTTTTATTACCACATCATTCAGAGATGATCCCACGAACTTAGCAGAGCAATCGAATACTATACGCACTTTATCTGGCTTGTTCACGTGCGTAACTGCATGATGTGAGAGATACCACACCTTTCCTTCTGACGAAGACACATTCTCGTTTGGGACATTCTCGGCAAACCGCTTATCAAGAAGCGCATGTATTTCTGAACGATATTTCTCGAACTGATCAGGCTGTCTCTTCAGTTTTCCTTTGAGAGTGTCAAGTCTGTTTCTTGCCATCATGTAGTCGTTCTGCAAAGCTGGATCACGATTCCTGAATGGAATGTCCATCTGATAATGTCAATCAACAATTTTCACGGATCTCTCCCAGATATCAAGTACTCGTTTGTCATTCACTGACATTTGCGGTGTAGTCTCGGCAAGGGACTCGCACGTTTCCAACTTTCAAATTTTTTCTACCTGGGATTGAAGAACTTGATCTGTGTGAACAAAGTTAGAAACTACGGTGCGTTGGCCCGCGACTTGAAGAGGCCCATTCACCGTCCAGCCTAACGCGGTTCTGATGGCATAGGGTTCGTTGTATGCCCCCTTTCTGATCTCAACTGAAATAAGTGCGCTCTGTCCGATAAGTAGGGTTACGCTTTCTCCGTCGACGTACGGGAATGATATTCCATCTAGATGTGGCCATTTACCTAGACTTCTTGAATCAACTACATTGTCAGTAAAAACCGGCAACTTTGATATGGAGAATACGTACGGAAGACAAATAATGTTTCGTTCATTGGTGTCAGCCACTTCCAGTGAAGTCACCACGGTGTCGGACCTATCATTCTCGATACCTAATGTTGTGAGAGTCAACGATGTACTAGTTTCCTGTATACCGAGCTTCTCGATTAGCGCTCTTGAACAGAAAGTGTTAGTGCTGCCGCTATCTAACAGTGCGTACGTAGTAACACAAGGCTGGTCTTTATTAGCACGGCCCTTCACAGGTACTATGGGTAGGGCAATCTTAATCAAACTTGTCGCGTTGCAGGTTGAGCTATGAACCGTGACATTTTCGCGACCCGGGTTTATCTCCCACGTTAAGCACATCACTACTGCTACTGCGCTTGCCACCCAACTTTCCACTTTGTTGGTACATGTACGTAACATGCAGTAGTCTTGAGTGTTTCTTTGTACATCCCTGGATGGAACACCGACTCGGTTTTTGACACGAACCGGACACATGCTTTGGAGAGAAGCAATTGAAACACAGCTTCTCCACTAACTTCACCACTTTTCCACTAACTTCACCATTCTAGGCTGATTGTCCACCTCGGCGAGTTTCCCCCATCGCACTCAGAGTCAGCATACAACTACGTACATCGTCGGCGTATATACGAAGTGCGTCCTCGTCGTATGGCTTTATACTCGGTCCATCGGCGACTCTGTTAATCCAGGATAGTGGCATAGGGTTGTTAATCCAGGATAGCGCGAATTATTCTGGATGCTAGAACTTGGGTCAGTGTTTCCGTTTGGTTTAAATGATAATGTCAGTGGGTTCGGCAATGCTACAAACCGCCGTTCAAATATATCCAACATTACCCAACTATTTAAACCCCATCAACGGAGACAACGCAGCCATGGTTGGCGAAAGTTTAATAGTCCGATGATTCACGATCATATCACTTTAAATTACTTAGTGGGTTTAACTAACGCACCCAATAGTATACATAGCTTACGTACAGTTCTGTATGCGTTACCCCTGAGAGCTTTAAATCAAATAGCCAGAGATATACAACAATCTGCGTCTTCAGGAAATATAATACCATCAAAAATCAGTAAAGTATGTCAAGATATAGCGTATTTTCGGTTATATCGTCCAGTGAACATAATCGAAACATCTCAAGATCGGCTTTTCTTGAAACTCAACTACTTAGATAAAGGACTAGACATCATTAATTTACCTCGAATCCTGAATGATCCAGAGGTACGCAACGCTGTACCAAACTATTTCAAGTTCACAGAACCTCCTTGCATCTCAAATAATTATACTAAATCTATAGCCACCAAAATATTCAATTACTCCAATGCTGTCAAGGAGTTTGACTGGAACTTATACACGTCAGGAGGCTATAGTTGTGATTGTGAATTGTCGAACTTTATCTATACACCATGCAAACATATTGTGACTGGTGACCTTGATGTGGTGAGTGATAAGGATCTGAAATTACTCCTGATGAAAGGACCTAAATATAGAGAGCCAAGAAGAATAAATCTCAAGGCCGACCAGAAGATAGTCCTGTCTGCATTAGAACAGTACGTTATTGATTGGTCTAAGCGAGAAAAAGTTGAACCTACAGTACTCGCTGATTGGCTGGACCTCACCAAGAGCAAGGTCGTTGAAACAATCCGCCATATTGACAGAAGTACTCTTCCCCAAGCAAAACAAGTACTGAGAAACCTCAATTCGCAAGAAGTTCTAGCAAATCCCCAGAGTAAATTCGTCATAATCCCAGCAGACAAAGCTCCGAATAATATAATATTCATATGTAAATATTACTATTACCAGGTGCTGGTTAAAGAATTGAGTGTAGACATATCTTCATCAAATACGTCTACTTACTCCCAAACTGCATTTACTCTGGAAGATTTATTTAACAATCACAAAAAGTTTCTCAGGGAAAGAGGTATTTGTCTTCCAACCAATCATAACGACATACCAAAAATATACTGGACTCCCAAAATGCATAAATCACCATACAAAGCTAGATTCATAGCTGGTTCTAGAAGCTGCACCACCAAGCTTCTTTCAACCCTATTGACGAGGGCCCTTCAGGAGGTAAAAGCATTTTGGGAAAGGTATTGCACCACTATTTTCAAGAACTCTGGCGTTGAATGTATGTGGATATTGAAAAACTCAAAATGTCTTACGGAAGAACTTGATGCTAAAGGTCACATACCGTACAGACATGTATCCACATGGGATTTCTCGACTCTCTATACTACAATCCCTCATCAGGACCTTATTGACCGTATAAGTTCATTAATAGTATCTGTGTTCAAGAAAACTGAACGTAGATATATTAATGTCGGAAGCCATAAAGCATTCTTTAGCTCGACTACATACAAGAGATATCATTCATGGGATGTTTCTTTGTTTATAGAGTTGTTTGAATTTCTCATTAAAAATATCTATGTGAAATTTGGCAACACAATATATCAGCAGCATATAGGTATTCCAATGGGTACTAATTGTGCACCCCTGTTGGCTGACCTGTATCTGTTCACTTATGAATATGACTATATGCTGGCGCTTTCAAAAACCGATCCACTCAAAGCCCGTTCCTTCTCATTCACCAAACGCTATATAGACGATCTTCTCGCTGTGGATAATCGCTATATAAATGACGCAGTGAAGGATATATATCCACCTTCACTGGGATTTGAAGGAAACTACAGATAGCCCTACAGGCACATCTTATTTAGATCTCTATCTCTATAAAAATGAAGCGGGCATTCTCTCTCGTCGACTTTATGACAAAAGAGATGATTACAATTTCGACATCGTAAACTATCCCTTTCTGGATAGTAATATTCCAGTGGGACCTGCATATGGCGTATACATATCTCGCTTAGTAGCATTTGCTAGATCCTGTGTTAAATGTGATGATTTTAACCAACGTCACAAAACATTGTTGCAGAAACTTATAAAACAGGGCTATTCCACCAAGCGCCTCCACTCAAAGTTTCTCAAATTTGGCGATACATATCGCATGCTGATAGCAAAATACGAACGTAGCGTGCAAGATCTATGGCGCTACGTTTCGTAACTTGTGTCTAATTCCGCTTAACCCGGGGCTAGGGGCCGTATGAACCCATGTACTTCAAGATCCTCATGGTACTCATATGAACAGTCACAATCAAAGCGTGACTGAGATACATCATTCTTTAGATGACGACTTTACAACGAATATTATGGATTAAGAATACTGATCAGCGATACGGATTTGATATTTTTGGAACATCATGATGTCTTGCCGGCATCATTGAAAACTGTTGACCGCTTCTCTCTTGCAGGAAACAGGCTTATGTTTATGTATACTATGATTGTCTTTTTGAATTTGGTGCTAATACTGTTATATGGAATATGAAATAGGTCTTTGGATTATGGACGCGGATATTCTCTAATGGACGACGGCTGGATTATGAATGACGGACTAGACGCTTGTAATTCGAAATCTCGTAGTCATTTCCGAATCGTTCCTTTACACGTCTTCTCGCTTGGATATAACCCTCGTCTGGAGCCATGAGAGAACACCACTGTATCACCTCAACTGCCCTTCCTGTGCAATATTGGAAAAGACGATGTAACTTCACATTGTCCGTAACTGATGTCATTCCTACACTACTGTCGAAGGCTCTCACGAATGTCCAATATTTCAATGGATTTCCATCGAACGTCATTAGGTCTGCCTTGGGTAGCTGTACTACGTCTAGCATTCGTGTCTGTAGTGTGATCAGCCTTTCTTCCATGGTTTGAGCTGTCTCTGGAGCATCTAATCGACAATCCTGGGGTCTTTCATTCGGATTCATCTGCGTGTTATTCTGCAGCTCAGATGGCCTAAAAAATGTTCTTTCAAGTGGCATATGCGTATATGTATCTGCTGGCGAAGGAATATCTCGACTGAACGACAATCTATCCAAGTGAGATTGCAAGTTTTGCATCATCCGTTGTTGCTCGTGAAGAGATCATAACATGAACTCACTGTCTTCACGATGCCGTGTCCTATCTAC
Organism: Hanleya hanleyi; assembly: GCA_036873755.1. Lineage (NCBI taxonomy): Eukaryota > Metazoa > Mollusca > Polyplacophora > Lepidopleurida > Hanleyidae > Hanleya > Hanleya hanleyi. The sequence continues at coordinate 34,192 of JAVTVY010023239.1, read as the reverse complement.
AGAATCATAAGTGTCATTTTCCACGGTGACAGGTGCATTCATGCGAAATTCTGAGGTCTTAAGTTTCAATGCCTATCTTGCTGATTTGTCAGTTTTAGGACATTTCTGTTCCATTTCCGATTTAGAAACAGCTTCCTTCAGCTTGGTTTGTTCAACTGATCTTGCGGCAGATCGATTTCCGTATTCAGAATAGATGATTTCTTCCGCTTCGGCAACAGCTATTTCTGCTTCCATTCCGACCATCTATTCCTGGTGTTGAAGTTCCAGCTGCTTACGTCTAATTTCATGTTGTTTCTTCAACGCGTGTGCACGTGCGAGAAGCATGGCCCTTTTCGCCTTCGCTTTTACTAAAGCACTGTCTATCGAAGACGCACCGCTTCTAACCTGACTTGCAGAATCTTCAGGCTTTATTTCGTCAACGACCTTATATTCGTGCGCAGATTTGGCGGAAACACGTCCCGTCCAATCTTCGACCTCTTCGATGAACGCATAGACATGATCTCGCGTGGATTCGTAGTACTCGTTAGCAAGCACGACTTCACTAGCGTCAGATTCTATCAACGACCTGTACTGTACATGTTTCCCGTGAAACTTGGTCATTGTATTTTTCAGACTGGTAAGCCTTTCATTCACTGTTGTAATGTCTGTAACTTGTAATTTTAAGTCCCTAATTTCATGTTCCTTTTTCGTCAAGGATGACCGATTACCCCCGCGCTCCTGGCGAATTTGACAAATCTTCTCAGACACTACGCCGTCCGGATCTTCTGACCGAATAGTAGCGGTTCTTCGACTGTTCAAGTTGCTTCCTATGTACCACATCTTCGATAGCACAGTTAGCAGGATCCAGGTCTCTCGTTTCCGACTTCCGCTTTACGGGAAAATCTTTCTTGAACTTTATGTAGACGAGGAGACGATGATTAATGATCTTGATACACTTCTTTTATTCACAATTATTACGGTACACAAGTCTCTGCCCATATGGCTTTGCCACAGCCTAACGCGTAACACTGAAGTCGAATGAAGGTTCAAGAAAGATTTCTCGGCCTTTTCACCGTCTACATAGCTCTTCACTGTTGTCAAAAACAAGTCTGCCTTGTTCTCAACCAAAGACGAACATACAGGAGTCTATCGTGCCTACAAACTCGCTAAATTTATAGACTGATCTTTTTCTCAAATTTACACTTCTTGTCCCAACAAGATTCCTGCCTACTCGCTACCAACAGTCGGTCTGTGGAATTGTTGGAACTGCGCACATACGGAAACGGACTACGGAACTAACTGTCCCTAACCTTATCTCTTCAACCATGAAGCTGCATATTATATTTCTGAAATAACTTCGAATGCTGATTTGCAAAAGAATACATTAGTCTTGCTCCTGCTAGCAAATGTAAATGATTTGCGAAGAATAATTTGACTTAAGATATACATGGTTCCTTATGGACCCTCACTCTGTTGATTTGAGGAATTAATACTGTGATATAATTTTTCGCGCATTTGCTAAAAAACACCATGTTGCTGTGAGAGACCTGAAAATAACTCTGGCTAACAATTAGACACACTAAATGGGTGGACTCAGTATTTTTATGACAGAAGAGAGGATTGTTTGCTTGCAGCATGATTCATCAACTATCAATAAGGGTCATTTATCACGGGATGTAGTAATAGTATTGGTGTCTCTCTCAACAAATCACAGCTACCTGAATATTCACATATTGTTATTTGAGTTGTCTTGATGCAATTTTGATGCAAATCTGGTGAATATATCTGCTAAAAAAGCATTTTGGGAATTGGGAATTTCTTTAAATTTGTCAGCGAAATTTTTCATCAAATTTTACAGCTAAAAAATACCAAAAAATTCCTAGAGTTTAAAAGGTTCTAAAATATGTTTGTATTGAACTGATTTACCAGAATTGCAGTAATATTGCATCAAGTAAACCTAAATTATATGAGTATGAAATTTTATATTGCTGTGATTTGTTAACTTCAAAATATTAAGGAGAACTCAAATGAAAAATTAAAACTCCTGGTGGAGAGATGTGGTTGATATATTTTTTTTGAAAGTTTTAAATTTTATTTCTTCAAAGTATCCGCACTGGTTGCTGAGATCTTGTATAATCTAAGATTTTTGATTGTGGTAGAAATTTTGTATGCAAATGAGCTTTGGTGATGTGACACAGTGAACCAGAGATTCTGGAACTTACAAGTTCAGCTTGATTTATTTTTGATGAAATTGATTCCCGCATTTGTTACTGTATATTCATTGATTCAGATTTCATAACCTATATTTTCAAAATCAAGCCCCTAGCAACTGGTTGTTTTGGAAACCGCATTTCTAAGTTTTTTAAACAATAAAGTTTGCATAATGCTATGAATAATGAATACAATAAGCTTGAAAGAGATTAGGTTTGTAGCACTATATTTCAGCACAAATAGAGCTCATTAGCATTGGTTCACTTGGTGAAATTACAAGATCTCATATGCATCAATTCCCTGAATATCCGATTGATTATTCGACCTCCAATATCTCAAAAACCACTTTACATTCAGTGAACAGCATCTTCTCTCAAAATTGACCCTAGACCGATTCGGTTCCCCTAGATCATGTTGATCATGAAGTGCTCCTTCTCTCGGATTAATACAGAAATGATGGGAAAATGGAGAAAAAGATACCCATAAAATTGGATTTTCAGATAAAAATTCGACCTTGGTTTTTGTAAAAAATTTCAGATAACACATAAATCACTTCCTTCAATCTGTAGGGTTTTTTTCTAAAAGACACTTTAGAAAATGAGGGTCAAAGGTTAATTTTTTTCTGATGGTAACGAAGTTGAATTTTGTGACACTTTCCTATCCATTTTCAGGTTTTTCTATTAGTTGAGATGGCGACAAAGTTATCCGTATTCAAACAAACAATTGCGTTTTTGTTTTAACAATGAACATGTATGTATACTTTTACTCAACAATAAAAAATTCGTGAGAAATTGAATTTTAATATATTTAAAATGTATTAGGACCTGTGTCGGACTTGTGGGTCTCCAGCTTAAAAGCTCATTCACATACATAATATATCGGCAAGTGCTGCGAATATCTTGACATTTATATTTTATTTCAGCAGACAATTTAAAGTTTAAATCTTAATTCCATGTTTGCTTTTGAATGTTAACACTGAAATATCTTCCATATCCACTATACCAGAAGTTCATAAAATTTCTGACTATACTTAATGTCGCATAACATGTGTATGATCCGGTGGGATATTGTTATATTTACTGGTACCGTACTCCAGTGTTTGCTATTGTTTCTTGTTACCATGATTGTTTGTATGTCTTGCCTTTGTATGTTAATGGCATAGAGCAATAAACAAATCTGAATCTGACAGAGGCCCTTTGTCTGAATCTAAATCGATCTTTTCAACAACAACAACCGGAATCTTGACAACTTGGTAACTATCCACATGTTTACAGTGTATCCCTTCGCAAATATCTATATTTAGTTCAGTCACGCGTTTTCTTGAGCCAATCAGCGCTCGGTTAACCGTCTCTCTCTATCCGCAAGTATGTTTGAGCCCCTTGATTATGTGAATTTAAGATGAAACCTCGTTTTCATGTCGTACGCACGCGATATGAACGAACTCGTAAAGCACGAGAGCACAGTTAACAGTTAACGAGATAGGAGCTAACCCGTGCGTATGCGGTATGACCTATGTGAGCACGAAATAGAGACGACTCGCGGTGTGGCCAAACTGAGGCCGTATGTGTATTTAACATGAAGCTTCGTTTCCATGTCGTGCGCACGAGATAGAAGCCAAATCGTGCGCACGACATAGCAATATCAATTTTTTTCTCCCATGTAGTCTGGGGGCATCCTAGCCAAGTTAACCTGGCTTCGTTCGTTCCTTACTACGCCATGATGCCTCTCAATGAACTTACATGTACACTCCGGGATCACACGGCTCCATGGGTTGTTCGGTTCTATCCGGCAATAAAACAATCCTTCCCAACTATCTGTCAATTGCTTTTATCGAGTTCGGCAATGAGTTTGATTGCCGTGAAGAGCTCGTCCGTCTACAATCAGTCTTCAAACATCAACGGTCGGTTGACTTCACCATCGTGATTTTCGTACAGGCCACGTGATCTGCAAGTGTCCTGCAGATCAAACATCAAACAAATTAAAACGTGTTTGAAATACTGTGTGATAAACATTTTGACAGAATCTCTGCATTCAAACAAAATTATTGGCCAAAAGCTGTATTTATTCCCCATAAAATGCACGGAGTTACATCTGTACCTGAAATTTGGTCGGATACTATCAAGAAGAAAAAAAATCAAAATTGAAAAAAGAATGAGTGATCAACAAGTCGTAACCCGTCCTTACCGTAATTCTAGTAATAGCATAGTAGATCATCAGTCTGATTAAAATAAGACACAACTGTCGCTTCGCTTTTGTCATCTTCATTTTATCACGTCAATTTCTACGTTCCCACATCGAACTTCACTTGATATATCTGGCCTCATTCAATGTTCAAAGAACTTATAAATAGACACGAGAAGTCACTGACCTCGAAACCAATTTGAATTACGAAATGTGTCACAGAAGAGCGTTATTGATTTGCTGACATATATTGGGCTAGCACAAGCACCATGTTAGGAGGAATGACGCTGCTACTTGAGGATGATGTCACACTACACACAATCGGTGTGTAGGCTCTGATTGGTTCTTCTCTTGTTCGTATGTGAAATTTACACCTCGGATTTTGAACATTGAAGTTGTTTGAGGTGGGAACGTAGAAATTGGCTTGACAAAATGAAGATGTTCTATAGTCAGTCTGAAGTAAATCCTATATGCTGGATGTCCGCCATTGGGTGGTCTGAATGAACCGTTTATTGTCGACGTAACTGTAAACAGGCTGACATCGTTTTCATAACTTTCAGAAGAAATCTACATCAAACGGTCAAGAAATTCAACAACACCCGCGAGTCTACAGGACACAAATTTCCTCCTTACACCGAGGCCAATGAAAATAAAACATTAAAAATCTATTATTGTTAGCAAGGTTTGAAGCTTGACAAGATTGGTCGATTTTACCATTGTCACATTTCAATTTAGAGGGCAGCGGGCAAAAACAGATGGGCTTCTTTTTGGACATAATAGCTCAGCGACATTTAGATCTAGTTTTAATCAGACTGAGTAGATCATCTGCATATTTCACCTGCTTTCCGTAACGATTATATTTTTTTAGAAAGTGGGAGAACTGCTCACCAAGGTTGGGTTTAGAAAGTGTGTTAGTCCAATCAATATAGCTGGTTACAAAGTAGAATATAGAGAACACAATGATATATTGACTGTATATGTTTATTTTTTTTATAGAAGGACTATTTTATCAGTGTCGGTAGTGAACGAACCAACTTAAAATTCTATCGCGGATACAGGTGAGCAATGATACCGTTTTTTTCTCTCGTTTTTTTGTTCTTCATAATTAAGGCTAAAATATCACTAAATGCTAAGTGCTTCATATAGTCCGGTGGCTTAAGGCCAGATTTTCACTTTATCGTGACAGAGTGGAATAAAGCACCAAAATTGGCACACGTGTCGTCAGAGACACCGAGAACAATATCAGAAGGGGTGCCCCCGATTTCGAGGCCCAGGAGGCAATATGTGGCCCATTAGGGGCCCGGGGTCATTTTGGGCCTATAAATGGCAATTTTTATCCCAACGATATTCAAAACATCATATATTCGCCATCCTCTGGGGTAAGAGTCTGAAAATTTCCACACTAATAATGTTGGCAAAGTTCTAGCGAGAAATACAAAATAATCCAAGATGGCCGCCATAATGACGTTACAGCTACGTCAGACCTCCCCCCCGCCCCCCAAAATGATAAATTTTTGACGAATTTTCGATCCGAAATTTTGAATTATTTTTTTATGTTGTTTTCTTTGTGACTATTAGAAAATAATCATATATAACTGACTCAGATGGCACGGTAGACCCTGACTGACCTTTGCCAAACTGGGTCAAGTTGGACCAGATCCTTATGCAATAAATTCGTTGAGGCTACCGTACAATGCAACCCGTGACTGGACAATGCATAGCTACAAAGTGAAATGTGTCATACTAATATAGCGTTAGACTTCCATCTACACATTTTTGAATATGTTATTCGGGATTCCTGCTGCTGAAGATGAAGTGGCGGCGCCAATGCGAAAACTATGGCCTATTAAAGGGGATCAATGCCGATTAAAGAGATTCCGTATTTTACCTGAGCTGAGAAATAGGCAGCTGAAATGGGCGCATCCTCTGCAAATTGGAACAGGGGCCCGTCCTCGGATGTGAAATATATTTCACCGAAAATAAGCACGGGTTGCTTGAACTGGACAATATCTAATATTATCAGTATAGACAAATGAACTGGTTTATGGGATATGTTGTGTTTGAAGTTGCGGATAATAATGTGCATGCCTTGTAACGGGCCAGATTGGTCGAAGAAAGAGACATCGTTGTATTAAAGAACATTGCTATTGCTGTGTTGTTTTGAACGAACTATCAATTCACTAACGCGTAAGAATACATGAAATGTTACCACGGTCATTGCTCGTAAAAGAATTACATGGATACAATGTGGGGTATAGCATCAACTATCTTATGGAGGATATCCTTTTAGTTATGGGCAGTTTGGTATCCGGCCGAGTAATTTTGACATGCCCGTAAGTAGCAGTTTGGCAAGGAATAACTGAGCAGGATCGTGTGCTTCAGCCAAACTGTGCACATAACTGATAGCCGACACGAATGTATAAGCTGTGGAGGGTGCATACTTGTGGAAATGGAAGAATGCTTTGAAGGAAACCAACTGTGCCGATGAGATGAAGAATATCTTACTGGCACGGTGGCCAGTGTTATTGAGAAAATCTCTATATACTTGTCATGCGCGCGCTTGTATACGCTCAAGGAAGATTCTGCAAGGGACGCCATCAGATGAACTCTGCTTCAAAGACTCAGCAACAGACAGGGTATTGGATGCGACAAGCGATTGAGCCAAGGGGCTAGAGACAGCGCTTCCTGAAATTGTAACTGCGAGAGTTTGTCAGGAATAAGATTGTTCAGAAATACGCTTTGATGTGAAAAGAATGTCATTTCGAAGACAGGCAACTACTAACTGACGCATTAATTTCATCAGCAATGAAAGAGTGGTGATTGATTATTTCAATCACGGTCATACTATCACAAAGAAAGAGAACGTTATGATTTGCCAGTTTACGGCCCCAAATTTCCACGGCAAGCACTTCTTGACCGCGGTATGTAAGTGGGCAAGATGTGCTGGCCATTCTTGGTCTATCCACGGGGATTCAAAATCAGCCGCCAAACCCAAGGTACCAGCAGCGTCGGAAACAGTTTGATCTGGTTTGATCACATCAGAGAATACCCAATTTGGAGAAAGAAAATTACTTTTCCGTTAGAAGACTCCAGGAATACAAGCCAGGTATTAACATAGGCTCTAGCTTCATTCAAGCGAATGTGATGGTGAGTCTGTGATGCAACTTTTGTTAAAGTCTATCAGGCAGCGGGGAAATGCCCTGCCGGGCACGACGACTTTACAGGCAAAATTGTGCGAGCCAATGAAAGATTGCAGTTCCACAAGAGTTACCTTTTTGCGGCGCGAGAATTCACCCGGCATGCTTTTCAGTTTATGAATTTTGTCTTCTGGAAATGGTGCTTTCATAATTTTGGAGTCCAGATGAATCCCATGCATAACCATAGTAGTTGATGGGTAGTAAGTCTTAGCATGTTTGTATGGAATGCCCAAATACTCACACAAGTAAGTGAAAATGTTGAGAGCTATAGAACAGTGGCTAGCTTCATTTGCACCGACGAACATGAAGTCATCCAGTATGTGGATGACCTCTGATATGCCGAATTTTATAGCCATAACCGATTGCAGAGAATGACTTGAGCTCTGTAATATCTTACAGGATGTAGAGCATCCCATCGAGAGGCACCGATCATAAAAATACGCCCCCGGTAAACCCCAATAAGGGGTGAATCGCTGGCTCGATAGGTATGATGCGGAAGGCAGATTTTGCCATCAGGCTTTAGTGGTTTTTGAACTAGAGCAATCGCGATATCTAATGTCTAAGTATTCAACATATCATAGGTCCTGTTGAATCGCACCGTTAATAGACAAAGCAGATTTTCCAGGGAAAGATAAATCGTTATCACCCTAAAGATATTAGGGGGATTTGGTTAAGTGTCACACTCAAGTTTATTATTCATAAGATGCCAGCCAGTTTTAATGATGGAGGAAGCTGGGATACAGAAAGGGAACCATCTCCCACCCGTCGGCATGTAACTGGCAAACTTTCACACATGCAACAGCGAGGCTCGAATCCGTGCTGGTTCGGCGGTGAGAGGCTTGCGATCACCAGCGATGCGCCTTAGACAACTCGGCCACCAAGAGCCCCCCAAAATATTAGGTTACTTTCTGGGGACTAAGACAAATGGAGTGCAAACCTTATTGTCAAAAGGTGTTGAGAAGGGAACAGGAACTCGACCTTTCGACAACTCTTTGTCTAATTTAGCTTCTACGATAGCAGGGTTTTGCATAGCAGATGAACGATCACGCGAGACAGTGAAAGCATATCTTCTCGAGTGCCAAATATCGAAACTGTTTGTGAAACAAGCTAATCTACCTCAGGGTAGTTATTTAGCACAGTTTTAGCCTGATTCCAACCGGTGTTGGAAGAGTAACTCCCTTTGCCGCTGGATTTACACATGCTAATTTACATGTAAGGAGCCGGGAAGAATCCAATTGGCAACATTTGATGTAGTTCACAACCGTGGCATGTACGATAACCTGAAGTTTCGTCCATCGAAACATTTGTTTTTAGTACCGATAATCAGCATTGAGGATGGGGCGCTGGTGGCCATATTGGATATCTATAGAAAAGAAAATTGCCAATAAGCTTCATGCGTGCTTGATCGAGTCAATCATAACAGAGCTACATGTACAGAAACCTCTCAATGAAGCCTTTATAAATATATATGCACATACATGTGTATAGCAATAATACCATTATTGGTGACGCTCTGGCGGCCATATTGGATATTCAACGGGTGATAAAATTTCCAATTATCGTTATTATTTTCTTCTTGAGGCAGTCCGGCTCGTAGAAAACCAATCTCGTGTAAAAAAGCTGTCAAATAGTCGTCAACAGGAGGCTACTGTATGTATTATGGCGGCCATATTGGATGGATGCAAATTAAGGGCATTCCACCTCCTGCAGAAATGGGCACCCCTTCTGAGATCATTCCTTATGCCCAAATGAGCCTCTGTGCAAAATATGGTGCTTTATTCCAGTCAGTCACGATCTTGACCTTAAGCCACCGGACTAATATCAGGGAAGTGATAGATTGCATTCTCATGAACAATTACAATCTATCACTTCCCTGAAGATAAAAACTCACAAACACGAGTTATATATCTCCTAAGGATGTTGAAAGAAGAGACATCATATATAGTAAACTAGATGTTTACCGAACATTTCGATTACTTTTCAAGTCTGCATAATAGCTCTGTTGACCTAGCGTTAAAAAGAATTATCTGGAGATAATTTCCCCTCTTTATCTGGACAGAGCATATGAAAAGTAGTTCGCTCATGTGCAACACTAAAGGAGTTGTTAGGCCGGATTCAAATTGAACCGTGCGTTGGTTGGTTTCCCCTATACGTCATAGCAACGTAGTAAAGGTCAATTTCCGCTATTGGTGGCAGGGATGGTAAGGGAGCCTGCGAAATGGAGCATGCGCTGTGGGGAGGTTGATTCTTACAACCACATCTGAATTACTTGAACTTGGATGGATCGGTTTTCATTTGCGTTTATCTAAAATGTTGGGCTTCATATTTCCTCTTCATATAGATTGAACTTCCACATTCGTACAGATAGCATTCAAACCGATAAAGCATGTTCACAAATGCTGGCAAGACCATAAAAAAGACTGCGACTGAGAGTGAATGGTCAGACAATCCGCAAGGAAAAAGCACTTACTTCAAGACAAGCATTTTTCTGTCCCCGACCATTGCGGAGACAGTAGTATAGAAAAGACGGGAAAGGTCACATTTTGCCGGGGGAGGTAACTCTTGCATCCGACAGGGGGCGCCACCAGCTCAAGGCATGTACTGACATGTTATGAATTGCATCAGCATTGGCTGGGTGCCAAGTTTTATAATTGGCTGGGGACAAAGGTCAAGTGCACTTTAGTTCCGGCAACCTTTGACCTCGAATTCTTCCGCGGTGATGCGGTTTTGGGGAGTAGCCTTCGCGGCCACAGAAAGTAGTCCCACGGGAAAAAACGCATGAAATGTACACCCTGGTAACATTGCCCGATTGCCAATGTTGCTGTTACCATGGTAACATGGGGCTAATAAAATGTGTAAAACGCAATGTTATTGTTGTTGCCCTCTGTTTGGACTAACCAATCAGAATAGTACGTATCACGAACTACATCCCGTAGAGCTACGTAGAGGCGTGCATGTGTGAGAGGGTCTATAAAACACACTGCTCTGGATCTCAAAGCTCCATTCCTACGGTTGCAGAGCCATGACGGACACCCGTCCCTATGCGACTCGCGTTTTACAGCATGCAACCGTGGTTAATTCACTCACGGGTTACCGAGCAGTGGTTCGATCCATGTTTGCAGATGGCGACGACAACGAGGGGCGACGCCAGATCCTAAAAGAGTTCACAGAAGCGGTCCTCGACAGAGTGGACTCGATGGAGAGGTGTGCCATCACTCACCACTACTGGACGATGACAGCCATCCTTGATGCCCGGGCTATGGACCACGAGCGTTCACGCCGGAACCAGCGACGGCTCGTTGGCCTCGTCATGGTTTTTGCCCTATTGACCCTAACGCTGTGGTAGTGACCATAAATACGAGAGACAGTCAGCGTGTGCGTCATTCGGCATTTCGTCAACCATGTCACCAGTCCTACGAGCCGTTCTTCCCCTCACACCCCAGGTGGGTTTACACGTCTATGAAGATAAAGTCACCATCGTGGAAGATCGGGATGTCTGTGGGTGGGGTTCGGAGTCCACATCCACTACGGTTACCCAACACCGTGATGGCTGGACCAAATTTAAACGGGTGTTGAGCGGTGAGCTCGACGGAAACCTCATCCACCTCGAGAACGCCAACTACGTACACCGTGGACCCTTCTTTGCCCGTGTGGGGCGTTACCACGATCCTACGCAAAGCTTCACCCTAGACCCTGACCTGTGGACAGCCTTGGAGAAAGTGGTGCCCATTGTGGACCAGCTGTTTACACCGGACGAGCGGTCATCAGACCAGTTGGGATGAGCTCGTGCTATTGAGGACACGCTGGCTGAGCCCAAAGAACAAATGTCTAGTAATGAACCAGACGACGAGGCTATAAACTATCCGGCTATACTCAGTCAACCTAGGATATATACAACGGTGGTAGAATCCGAACATCAGACTTCGTTATAAATAAACCATACGCACCGGGTCCATTATGATTTTGTCACCATGAAGCGCTGGGAGAAGGTGTTGGATAACTTATACTACAGTCCCGACAGCCCGGCGGCCTATAGTGCATTGTCGGCTCTCTATCGAGCGGCTAAACCCCAGGGGATACAACGGGCACAAGTTCGAGATTGGTTATAAAAACAAGACACCTATACCTTACATCGAGCTGCCCGCCGCCATTTTCTACGGAACCGGATCATCGTGGGAGGACTAGATGCCCAATGGCAAGCGGATTTGGTCGATATGAGCGCCTTTGCCAAACACAACGATGGGAATCAGTATATCTTGACGTGCATCGATATCCTGTCAAAGTATGCGTGGGTGGTACCCATCCGGACGAAAACGGGGGCGAATCTCATAGCGGCGTTCAAGGACATCTTCAAGACCGGGCGCAAACCCTTGTATTTGCAAACCGACGAAGGCACGGAATTCCTCAACCGACCGTTCCAAGCCTTTCTCAAGAAACAGAAGGTCTTCTTCTTTCACACCTACAACGAGACCAAGGCTTCCGTGGTGGAAAGGTTCAACAGGACTTTCAAAGGCCGCATGTATAAATATTTCACCTATAAGAATACAAGGCGGTACATCGATGTTCTCCCGAAACTTGTCAGTGGTTACAATCGAGCCTATCACCGGAGTATACAGAGAGCCCCAATTACCGTGACCCATCGCAATGAAGCTCAAGTCCGGCGTGTCTTGTACCCCATACAATCGCAGCGAATGCCGAAGAAGGAGTTCAAGGTCGGGGACCCTGTACGGATCAGTAAAGTCAAGGGCAAGTTCGAGAAAAGTTACTTGCCCAACTGGAGCGATGAACACTTCCTGATTAAACGGCGCCTACCCCGACAGCGGCGAGTCTATGAACTGGAAGATCTTCAAGGGGAACCGTTGCTAGGGACGTTTTACGAGCTGGAATTACAACCTGTCGTAAAAACAAAGCAAGACTACTACACGGTGGAAGCGCATTTTGAAAACGGAACGTCGACGTGGCAAACTGTTTCATTTCGTGAAATGGCAAGGCTGGCCCAGTTCGTTCAATTCATGGGTCGCGGCCAACCAGGTGAAACGACTATAAAACCAGACACCACCGCCATCATCCTTCATTCCACGTTCGACCATGAACACAGTGCAACCGTCTCTGAACACAGCGTTGCCCAAAAGGCGCAAAGCACAAGTGGGCTTTGTAGTGATAGTGCTAACCTTGCTGAGTGTGTTGTACGGAGGTGTATTTTACGACGTAGCCTATCTCAGCACTCTACTCATCCCACCAAAGACACAACCACCAGCCGGATACACCTCCAACCATGGACCCTCGGTGGCAACACCCCTTCACCTGCGTCATCGCAGGACCGACGGGTTCCGGCAAAACGCACTTCGTCGGAAGCTCCTCGAACACGCCGACAGCATGATTACCCCACCCATTACCCGAGTCGTGTGGTGTTATGGAGAATGGCAGGCGGCGTATGCAGCAATGCCCCACATCACGTTCGTGGAAGGGCTACCCAACCTGGCCGATTTGGAACCGGACACCTTGGTGGTTCTCGATGATCTCATGGCGGAGACGGATGCGCGGGTCACCCAACTGTTTACCAAAGGCAGCCATCATCGACGTCTCAGCATCATCTACATTGTGCAGAATCTGTTCAGTAAAAACAAAGAACATCGGAACATCAGCTTAAATGCTCACTACCTGGTGGTCTTCAAAAACCCAAGAGATACCACTCAAGTACTGCACCTGGCGAGACAGATGTACTCTGGACGCACTGCGTTTGCGTTGGAAGCCTTTAAAGATGCGACAACCCCTCAGCACGGGTATATGCTATTCGACCTGAAGCAAGCCACTTCCGACCGCCTGCGCCTACGGACCGGCATCTTTCCCGGAGAGACTCACCACGTGTACATGCAAAAATAATGTAAACACACCCACAGTGGTTCCCCCGAAGCTGGGGTGTGTGTTTGATGTTGGGGATAATAAAAGAATGAATATCACATCATGGTTGACTTTTGTCTCTGTTCAATATTCACGAGGTACGTAGATGAAAAGGGCGGGGTTGTGGGTTCTACTATCAGTTGTACATGATGTCTGCTCGAGTACGGAAGCATGCTCCGACGCTCCGTGTATTGAAGACGGCCCCACCTGAGTTGGTTCGAACCATTGTACGCGGCGCAGACCCTGCTCTCGTGTGCTGTCTGTGTGAGATTGGCCTCAATATCTTAAAAGGCAACGTACCACTGACTCCGGCTCAGAAGGCGAAGTTGGCCAAGCATAAGACAGGTCTGCGAACCTTAGTCCAGAAGCGAGTCTCTCAAACACAAAAGAAAAAGGTGTTACTGCAAGGCGGCTTTCTCGGAGCCATTTTAGCACCGTTGGCGGCTTCCGTGTTGGGTCCAGTATTGGGTGGACTGTTCGGCCGACAATGAACCACACGAAAAAAATGGTCCTCGTCGAACCTCGACTCCTTCAAAACCTCCAATCACCGTACCCCGTACCCTCTACGGTGAAGACCATCAACACACTCGATGAAGAGATGCGTCAGATTTTACAACGACCGGGGGTAAGCGACAGTGAGAAAGTACAACAGTACAATGAAACGCTTCAGCGGTACATGACGTTCATGGACCAATACAAAACCCGCTCTACCCCAGCAGCAGCACCACCACCACCAACCGCAGCACCGCTCCAACAGCCGCCATTACCAGGGGTACCACCCATAGCCCCACAGTGGGTCGAAGACGAAGTCCTGAAGAGTGTACCTGCATCGTTCAAGAAACAAGCTGGCCTGGTATTACAACGAATGAAACAGAATCCTAACATGACTTGGAATGATAAAGGTGAACTCCTGGTACAGAATCAGGTGGTCCCCGGGACCGACATGACGGATTTAGTGAATGACCTGATGCGTCAACGCAGGTCGCACACGGATCCGCGAGGATGGGAAGTCTTCGCTCAAGACTTGAAAGACATGCATGTACCGCAGGAATTGGTGGGGAATCCCCACCGCTGGGCCTTTATGCAGTGGACCCAGCAATCGCCGAGTGGCCCGCAACCTTCTTTGGAAACCGAGTGGGAACTGGAGTCACCCCCGAAATCACCACCACGGCGGGCACCTACTTTTTCACCCCTTTTACCACGCCACCCCTTGCAACCACCAAGAGCTAAGTCACCGCGACCACCACGACGATTAGCACCCAAGGGATGGGAGAAGTATTAAAAACAACAGCAGCAGCAGGAAAGCTCAGTCGTCATGTTTTACCTCACCCTACCCAGTAACAGCTCGGCTGATGTGTTTCCTGACAACACCTTGACCAAGTACGTGACCCAGTTACTGCAACCGTTGCATTTACCTGGACGCTGGGAATGTGGACTCGTGGATATCCAATACCCTTACTCGTGGAACAACGTGCGAGCCAATGAAGTATGGTACGAGGTGACCTACGAAGGACAAGAAACTCGACTCAAACTACCCGAAGGTCAATACGATACCCCCAAGGAGTTCATGGGTGGACTGAGAAGTCTGATGCATTATAAGTCTCTACGAGACGTCACGAATACTTCAAAGCCCATAAAATCTTTCCCCTTCAAAAATCATGTGGATTACAACGCACACAACGACAAGGCCAATCTCACGTTCAGCCCCAACGTGAGTGTCGAACTCAGTCCTACCCTACAGCAAATGCTGGGTCTCCATCTACGGGGGTACGCTGGCCCCACCGGCGAGAGAGTCCACATCCCGATGGACATGCGTGGTGGTATGTATGGCCTCTACATCTACTCGGACGTGGTCGATGCACACATTGTCGGCGACAGCAACGTACCTCTACTGCGCGTCTGCCCGGTGAAAGGCACGTATGGAGCTCAAGTCACCCACAGTTTCAGGCACATCGTTTATCTATCGGTGAGTCAGACCGATATTAGCTCCATCGTCATCGATATAAGAGACGACACCGGTCAACCGATCGCATTCGAGCGTCGGAAAGTGGTGCTGACACTTCATTTCCGTCAAGTCCGAGCGGTTCACTTGCATAATGAAGGTGCCTTATCAATGCCATACAGCCAGTTACGTCGATTATTACACCAAACAGGCCGGGGATAGCTTTCCGGTCTTTGCAGGTACACGGATGCAACGAGGACATGGACTGGGAAACATACTCGGGAGCATCGTCAAAACGTTCCTTCCCTTGGTGACGCGTGGGGTCAAAGCGATCGGCAAACAAGCGGTACGCAGTGGACTGCAAGTCGCGGGTGATGTCTTGGGCGGTGCGGCACCCAAAGAAGCACTAAAACGCCGAACCAAAGAAGTAGGAGGCGTCTTGGTCACCAAAGCACAACGCACCGTAGGGAATAAAAGACCTGTACCACCGAGACCACGCACCAGTCGACGACCGACCCAGCGACTACGCACATCGAAGACCAAGGATATCTTTTCTTAAAGATGGCTTTCATCCATGCCGAGTCGTGTCCTTCTACCAACAGTGAATTCGATTTATGGACCGTCCCACCTACTCAGCCCGTTGGTCCAGTGAATCTCTGGCTTCATTCGCTATTTCAGCAAGTGGATATAGCCCTCAGTGATAAACTGGTGAGCGCCTCGACGAACACGTACCCGTACCGAGCCTACATCGAAACACTGTTATCCTACGGGCGTGACGCTAAAAAGTCGTATTTGACAGCCCCGTTGTTCTACCGAGATACCCCAGGCAAGATGGAAGCGAGTCCCGATAATGACGGCTACACGGAGAGAGTGAATGCCACAGCAGAGAGTCACTCGGTCGATATGATGGGACGTTTGAATGCGGACTTATTCATGCAGGACCGATACCTCTTGAATGGAGTACCTGTCAAAATACGAATAGTGCGCGCAACGCCTGCGTTTGGCTTGATTGCCCCGAATGAGGATCTCGAGTTTAACATTGTCATCCAAGAGGCCAGTCTGTTTGTACGCAAAGTGAAACCGAGCCCAGGTGTACAGTTGGGGCACATCAGAGCCTTGGAGAAAAAACCAGCCCAGTACCCGATTCGACGAGTACAGACCAAGGTCTTTTCCGTCCCTACAGGCAATATGATTGTCAATCAAGAAAACCTGTTCCTGGGGGATTTGCCCAAGCGTTTAACCCAGGCTTGTGTGGAGAACGTCAGTTATAATGGGATACTCTCGAGGAATCCGTTCAACCTAAAAGCGTTCAACATCAATTTCGTGGCCCTGCATGTGGATGGCCAACAGGTACCGGCACGGCCCTTACAACCCAACTTTGGAACGGACAATTACATCCGGAGCTATCTGAACCTCTTCACAGCAACTGGCCAAATCAATCAAGACGAGGGAAATATGATCAGTCGAGACGATTTCGGCAAAGGATACACATTGTTCTGTTTCGATCTGACCCCCACCTTAGACAACAATCATCAACTGAGTCTAGTCAAGAAAGGCAACTTACGCTTGGAACTGCATTTCGGGACACCTTTACCGAAAACCATCAATGTGATTTGCTACGCTGAGTTTGACATTATTCAAATCGATAGAAGCCGTAACGTCCTGTGTGACTTTGCCACCTAACATGGATACAGACCAGATACGCACCGTGCTGGAGAATGACACAGGGACACGTATGGTGTTTCAAGGAGTGTTCGCCCGAGATGTGTTCCCATCAGACCGTGTGTACCCTGCTGCTTACGTCCTGAATACAGACCCGAAGAATCGGCCCGGTCAACACTGGGTGGCCGTGTACTTGACAGAAGAGCGGGGCGAATACCACCCCTCCATCCCGATTTAACAGACTTCATGGATCAAGGCACAGCGACGTGGTGTTGGAATACCAAAGCGTTGCAAAGCCTGACCAGTAGTGTGTGCGGACAATATTGCTTGTTTTACCTGTACCATCGATGTCGGGGACATTCCATGCAGACGATCGTCCACATGTTTGACGAGTACCCCAAGGCCGACATGGCCGAGGACCGAGATGTACTCGTATATGACTGGGCTGCCGCTCATTTCAATGTACAAGTCCCGTTCTGGGCTTAAATTTTTTCACGTAAAGCCCCCTGTTCCGGGCTTCAGTTTTTTCACGTGGTTGTTCTCACGTTGTTGCTGTTCACTGAATAAAAAAATGAGATCTCAAAACTCTGTCTTGCGTGTTTTCTGTGTGAGCATAATGCCCCAAGTGGGGCATGTGTGGATTCAGTCCATGAATGGGTTGAGAAGAGTAGCCAATCAGTGGCATAAGATGGGGCCAAATGTAACCTATCAATGCCCAGAAAACCAACGTTACGGCCTTGATATAACCTGCCCGGAGGATAGTTAGTACGAATTTTTCCCTTGCGGTGTTGTTCTTCAATACAAAACTTCGTGAAAGCCCAAGTGAAGTTCGAATGTTTTATTAAGGTGAACAAGTAACTTGAACAAGAATGTATATACAAGTATGTACAAGTATATAAGACTGGTGCAAACAAAAAATAAGGTGAACACGTATGTATATATAGAGAATATGCGAAGTCACAGTGGAGTGTACACAGACAAATTCATCGAACTGACGTAATGTATACAGAGTAAATATTCAAAAGAGTGAAGTATAGTTCACAATTAGACAAATTCATTGAACTGGTGTTATGTGGATATAGAGTAACTCGAGTTCACTTAGAGTCCAAATATCTATGTATGTACATTGTTCACAAAGTCCGGATATAGTTCACTGACGTCACCGAGACAATATATGTAGTATTCACCAGTTCACAAGTCCAGGTACGTCGTACTGACTCCATCGGGAAGGACTTGCCGTTTCGGATAAAAGAAGGTGAAAGCATCTCGTTGCTGGACGTACGAACGCATTTGATGAGCCGCCACACGAAATCCTCGATTGGTCCCACTAGCACTGACCTGGTTTTGAAGTACGTCCAGGTAGAGGGTTTTGTTAATGGTGGGGTCCCGTCGATTGACCCCCTTGCAGCTGAACTTGTTTTGGTCTCCACCGTAACAATAGTAGGTTTTGGATGAAAGGGCTATCATGGCATCACCACTCCATTCCAACTTGAATAGGCCTGGAGTGCGTTTATCGTGGTTGTAATGGTCGCGTCGAGGCAGCCATTGATCTCGTTCCGCTTCATACTGGACTCGTAGTTCCGGTTTCACAAGTGACTCCCAGTCTGCATTAGAGACACCCATGTAGGTGGAATCTGTGTCCATTTCTATCAACTGCCAATCGCTCTGGTCGAAATACACGTGTATAAAATCATAGAGGAACTCCAACATCCGGAGTTTGGCCATCTGGTACACCATACACCCGATTTGGAGGGGTAAGTTGTAGTGTGTGGTCTTTTTGGTAGAGGTAACCTCGTAGGTATCATCATCGATGACGTCGACGGAACGACACAGTGGAGAGTTGATTTTTGCTCGCGCTTGTTTCGTAGTGCATATATTCACGGTGACGTGGCGGGCTTGATTCGTTACAGTTTTGGCATAAAAACTGTTCCCTGCGAGTTTCCAGGACTCAGCGATAATGGCCCTATCACCTTGACGACGAGCGGTTGTTACGGTGTCAGCGACGCTGGAAAAACAGGCATTGGGTACATACTGCATGACTTGATAGACTCGTGTGACCTCGAGACCATGGCTCATGTACCAGCGCAGAAGTGGTGTGCCCAGTAAGATTTTTTCAGCCCACATACTGCCTATCAACATCTGACGCGGTTGTTTAAGTACTTCATGCTCCTCGGCGTAGGCCCCCATGGTGTCTCCAATATCAGCTCGACTCACCAGCGTGTTTTTAAAAATGGGTGGGCACTCTGCAAACTGTGGCTTCAGGGCGTCGGGGACATGCAGGTCACATTCTATAAACCCGTACAGGGTCTCCGTACGCACGGCTTCAATGATCTGTGGCGTGGTGAGAATACGACGACGACTGAGCGGGTACTCGTGCTCTTTCAGGAAATTACGCAAGTGTGGGAGGACCTGGCACATGGTATGGAATTCGCATTCCCACATTTCTATCAGATGATACCCCAACTCTTTAATATAATCAGCGTTGTCCACCACTTCCGCCTGTAGTTGTTTTGCCGTTTTTCCACGGCGATCGTTGTAGCGACCGTGGGAGAACTTGCAATCGTGCCTGTGCCAATAGCACCCGTAAAACTGAAACACTGTAGGCGTTCCATTCACCAGGGCAAACCCATCGACAGGCAGTCGGCGATCTCCTACTCGCTTTTCTGTGGCGTTGGATTGGTGTCGGATAGAAATGCCGCGTCGATCGGCTTCCCAGTCCAGCCACTGGTCGGCGATATGTCTGTGGGACCGTTGTGGTTTGAAATGCTGACCTTCCGCTAACCACCGCGTATAGTGACCGCTTGGCATGGGTTGAGCAATAGCCCACAGATACAGTGCATTCGCATCAAAGCCGATGATTTTGTCGCACACTTTCCCACCTCGAATGGTCGTCACATCTCTTTCGTGGTACCGGTGAAATATGAGGCTTGGCCCGCCCACAATGTTATCTCGCAAACAATCATGCATATCCTCGTCTTTTTGTTGAATGAGTGAAAAGTAAGTGGAACAATCTTGAAAGAGATACCGAAGAGCCAGGCCAGGTAAACTCAAACACTCTTTGAATATGTCGACGTGCATTTGGTTGCGAAACAGTTGCGCCATTTTCTCGGCCGCTTCGAGGAAGGGAACGACATTCAGATTGTTGCGATGAACGTTGACGGACGTCACTGCCTTTCCAATGAATTAGTGTCTAGAAAAATCAGAGCTTTTGGGCTAATTCACCATGGCGTTGAAGCGTTGAGCTTGGTGTTGGCGGGCGTTGTTACAAGAGAACTCGGAGCTCCGGAGCTCTTGGAACTCGGAGCTCCGGAGCTCCGAGTTTTCTTGTAGCAACGCCCGTCAACGCCCGGTGGTGCCGTCGGAGCTCCGGAGCTCTTGAAGTTCGGAGCTCCGGAGCTCCGGAGCTCCGGAGCTCTTGGAGTTAGGAGCTCTTGGAACTCGGAGCTCGGGAGCTCTTGAAGCTCCCGAATTGAGATAGGGTTCATAGGTGTTTTCCCCTATTTTAGGGGTAAAGTCCGCTTTCCGCTTTTTTCTGGAGAAAGTTTTACATGCATCCACTCCATTGACTTGATAGGCAGGTCCCAATAAGCCCGGGGACCGATATTAGCCCTTTTGTCTAGGGTTGATAGGTGTTTTCCTCTATTTTAGGGGTAAAGTCCGTGTTCCGCTTTTTATGTTTCCGGGAAAACATTAAATATACCCAACGCGGCTCCCCCAGCGTGGGTATGTTATGATGGAGGGCAGAATAAACTATATGAGAAAAAAAAATTCTTGTTGTTGTTGTTCTCTCATGTGTCATCCTTGTTGTTGTTGTTTTCTCTCTCCGGTCTATATCATGGCGTCAAGGCGCTATGCTAGAGCGTTAAGGCGTAACTACGAGCGTTGACGGGCGTCACTGAAGAGAATTGAGGTTTAACGTCGCATTCCACAATATTTCAGTTATATAGCGATATGGACAGAGAGTATGTATATGGATTTGAATAGGGTATATTCACATGGATGTGAGCAGAGTACATGTAGAATGACATGCACAGAGTACATTTACATGGATAAGGAACATGTGTATTGACAGAGTACATGTACATGAACAGATTACGTGTACAGACAAATAGTACATGTACATTCACATAGTACATGTGCATGGCTATGCACAGAATACATGGACATGCGCAGAGTACATGTACATTAAATACAGGGAAGATATTGTCTAATACAGGATAGATATGGTATAATACATTTTGTTACAAGTTTTTACATGTTACGGTGTGTACGTAGACATGTGACAAGTGCGCACCCGAGTGTACAGGACAGCGATGCGCTGATTGGTGGAGAGAACAACATAGGATAGTTCTTGTGGGCTTCGGGCTTATAAAAGTGGCGGTAGGTGGGCATGTTCAGCATTTTCTGATACGCAGCCGACATGTTCTCTTGTTCGACCTGCTTGAAGCCATTTACTCGTCCAGAAGATCTGCGACGGCATGAGTCTTTCATCCACAACGGCGCACGGTATACTTGTATAACATGCGCACGGTCATTTAATCGGGAAGATGCTTTACTGCGCCACGAACGTTCACTCCACGAGGGCGCGATGGAACAATGTAATGCATGTGGTCAACTCTTCAAACGACCCAGTCAGTTAAGACGTCATCAGCGTTTGATTCATAGTCCGTCACCATGGTATGAGTGACAACTTTCCAGTAAAGAGGCACACAGGAGGGCCAGACCTAGTGAAGATGAGCTCGGGGAGACGAATGCCACTGGTGATGCGATCACAGCGAGCCCACCTATACCCACAGTTCAGAAGAGCGTAGATATCCAGCCGGTCCCTAACATTACTGTTTCGAGTCATAGGACAGACAACAACGCACATTTTCTGGAAGATGCGGTGGATGTTCCTAGCGATCTGTTACATGAGGACCATCCAGTGAGTGACATCTATATATCGGCGCCATTGGCCTATGATACGGCACTGTTTCCACCGTCATCGCCTTATTCAAGATATCTACAATTTCCGACTGACCAACCTCGCTCGTCTACGCAGCTACGTGGAAGCCATCTTCAATGACCAAGCTACGTCCTTCAAATTAAATCTGGCGGTTGGTTATATGCTGCAGCATAAGGAGACAGACCAAGTCCGATACTTTTACCCGAGCAGTAACATCCGGGTATTTGACCAACCGTTTACCGTCACGGATCGGACGTCGCTAGAGCCCGTGCTGGACCAAGTGGACCAATTGGATGCCTTGGAATGGGCCCAACAACACCGTCCCAACACCAAGTGGATAGTGGAGAGGGTCACCAATGTTACGTTCTTCGTGACCAAGCTGACCGATCACCCCATCGGATGAATGTATTCACCCATGCACTGATAGAAACTCAGAATGTGCAAACAACTCTTTGAGGATATGTTGCCTCAACGGAATCCTGGCCTGTCCGATGACGATTAGAACAAACGATTCAAAGCGAACATGGCCGAAGATAGGACTTCTGATTGGACAAGAGCAGCTGAGAATACATCTAACGGACAAGAACGACTATGACAGATGCAGTGCCAAATGGCGGCCTCTGATTGGACAAGAGACTTCTTGAATTGTAAACCTACCCAACGCGGCTCCCCCAGCGTGGGTATGTTATGATGGAAGGGAAAATAAACTATGTGAAAAATGAAAAAAAACGTGTTATTGTTGTTGTTCTCTCATCTTTGTTGTTGTTGTTGTTCTCTCTCCGATCTATATCATGGTGGCAAGGGTGAGTGAGTGAGTGAATAGGGTTTAACGTCGCTTTCAACATTTTTTCAGCTATATCACGACGGGGAAGGGAAGGGAGGGGCTGGGGAGGGGCAGGGGAACCTACTTGTAACAGAGCAGATCTAATGCTGCCATTTTATAGTGCTGTCCCACTGAAATGTCATGCCGTAGGCAGACATGACACCCCACTCAGTCACATTATACTGACACCGAGCGAACCAGTCCTTGTTCTATCCTCTTAATGCTGAGCGTAAGCGAGGGAGCAACAAGTTCCATTTTTCAAGTCTTAGGTATGACTCGGCCTGGGATCGAACCCAGTACCTACCGCTTACGAGGCCGACGCTCTAACCATTAGACCACCGCAGTGCGGTCGTCACGTGAAGGAAAGTGCCTCGAACCGAAAGTGGTGGCAAGGTGTTATGCTAGGGCGTAACGACGGTCATTGACGTGCGTCACTGCATTTCGATGTATTGGTGTGTAGATAAATGAGAGCTTTTGGGCTAATTCACCAGGACGTTGAAGCGTTGAGCTTGGTGCTTCACACGACGCATTCGGACTAAGGATGGTCCATTTCTACACCAAATAGCTTCCTTCACCGCCCCAAAACGCCCACTTTGGCTACTACTCGTACTGATGACGTCACCGATGACGTCACTGATGCAGTGGACATCCTGCAAATCGGGGTTTACACCCCGAGAGCTACAACATGACACCGCACACGACGCATTCGGAGCAATAGTGGTCCAGCTCTACACCAAATACCTGCCTTCACTGCTCAAAGTGGCCACTTTACTTACTACACCCAACTGCGCATGCGCAGATTGACGCGACTTGCAATAAAAACCCGCCATTCTGACTCTACCCCACAAAAACTTCACTGTGACGCCTCCCACAACCCATTTGGACCACTAGTGGTCCATATCGGCCCCAAAATGTGTATTTCTATACTACGACCTGCCTGCGCATGCGCAGAATGACGATATTCCTACCCCACATCTACCCAGGCGGATGCTCCCTCACCTGTGCTTCACATTGATACCTCTCTCGACTTCAACGGACCCGTAGTGGCCCACCTAAACCCCAAACCGTCTATTTACATTCCCTTTTCCCACAATTCCCTATCTGCGCATGCGCAGAATGTTGAACACGAATGACACATTTATCCAGGCGGATGCGCCCTCACGTAGACATCACATGGATACCTCATACGGCTCCATCGGCTCACTAGGGGCTCACCTCGGCCCGAAAATGTCTATTCCCATACCCTTTTCCCACAATTCCCTGTCTGCGCATGCGCAGAATGTAAAACACCAGACGCTAGTCCAGGCGGATGCCCCCTCATGTGTGCTTCACATGGATACCTCACTCGACTCCATCGGCCCACTAGGGGCTCCCCTGGATCCCAAAACGTCTATTTTCATACCCTTTTCCCACAATTCCCTGTCTGCGCATGCGCGAATGTTAACAGCGGTTGAGACACTAGTAAAGACGGATGCCCCCTCATGTGTGCTTCACATTGATACCTCATACGACTCCATCGACCCATTAGAGGCTCCCCTAGACCCTAAAACGTCTATTTTCATACCCTTTTCACACAATTCCCTGTCTGCGCATGCGCAGATTGGTGACAGCGCCCGAGCCCCTAGGCCAATCAGATGCCCCTTCACATAAGCTTTACATGGATACCCCACTCGACCCAATCGGCCCATGAGTGGCTCCGCTAGATCCCAAAACGTCTATTTCCATACCCTTGGGCCACCGCGCATGCGCAGAATGACCCTATTTCAACCCCACACCCAGCCCATCAGATACCCCTTCACAAATGCTTTACATGGATACCTCACTCGATACAATCGGACCATGAGTGGCTTCCCTAGTTCCAAAACGTCTATTTCCATACCCTTGGTCCACCGCTCATGCGCAGAATGCAGCTATTTCAACCCCACATCCAGCCCATCAGATGCCCCCTCACCTAAGCTTCACAATGATACCTCATACGACCCCATCGGATATCCCATTCCCCATATAGGCATTTTCCCGTATAGATTTAATATGCAAATGTTCGAATCAGGGGAGAAAACCATAACTATGACCGAAAATCAGCACCGACCCCGGGAGTTAACTCCCCTTTGGAACTCTTCTGTACTGGAGGTAGTTTGACCAAGTATCCCCTTCAACTGTACCCGGGAGAACTCAAAACTTGGCACACAGCCAAGGCTGATGCAATCCAGAACCACAACGCCACCTACCGCCACCAAGAGTTACCTCCCTTGAAAATGCGACCTTTCCCGTGTTTTCTATACTACTGGAGACAACTACTGGAGCTCAATCATAGACATCGTCTACTCATCTACCAAGGGTTCCCAGTTTAGATTTAAGACAAAAATCTGAGAGCGTGAACTATTCTGGATGCTAGAACATGGGTCAGTCTTTCTGTGTGGCTTTAAATGATAATGTCTAAACGTTCAACAATATAATAAACCACATTTTAAATATATCCAATATTACCCTAATAATTAAACCCCACAAACATATACAACGCAGCCATCATTGGAGAATGTTTAATATTACATTAATTCAAGATCATATATATTTAAATTAATTAGTATGTGTAACTAACAAACCTAACCTAATACATAGCTTGTTTCCAACGCAATAACCCGAGATACACAGCGACATGCGAAATATAAACGTTCATAAAGTTAGACCGCGGTCCGCAGTTCGCAGTTCGTTATTCGCGGGGACCAGTCATTCAGCCACTCATAGCAGCGCCACTAGCAGCGCCCCGCTCCCCCCCCCCCCCCCGGTGTCAGATATGAGATATGAATATGCAAAGATATAGCGCATGACATTCTCTCTTGTTATACAGAGTTGTGAATTAATACTCATAATAAAAAAATACAGATTTCCATATCTGAAGAAATAATTGCTGGTCTCCTCGAATAACGAACTGCGAACCGTGATCTAACTTTATGAACGTGAAATACGTATAATACTGCCCACAATCACTAACCTATGTCGAGATATCGTACAGGTATTCTCCATTCTAACTTCCTGAGAAACGTCCCACGACCGGCTTTGCTTGAAACGACTTTTCTAGATTCAACTACTTGGATAAAGGACTGAAATATTTACGTTCACTTAAACCCCTTGCATTTCGTGCAAGTATACTAAATTCATAGCCATCAAAATATTCAATTATTCTGCCAAAGTAGTATAGTCTATGGAAAAAAGGTAACATTCACCTCTTTGCACAAAAACTTGAGGTGTTGGCGCTGGAGATTGGAAAGTGACCATCTTGAATTTGGTAAAAAACTTTACCAATGTGGCAGCGGCTTATTCTCTTGAACTCGGATACAAGGTCACGTGACCTTTGTATTCCTCCGCGGTGATGCGGTCATGTCTGGTGGTGATGCGGTCTGCCTCCGCGGAGAAAAATAGTCCCCAGACTTCAAATACGATGCATGGTTCGATCGGGTCGTGTGAGGTATCAATGTGAAGCATTCGTGATGGGGCATCTGATGTGCTGGGTGTGGGGTTAAAATATCGTCATTCTGCGCATGCGCGGTGGACAAAACGTTTGAAAATAGACATTTTGGGGTCTAGGGGAGCCACTAGTGGTCCGATGGAGTCGAGTGAGGTATCACTGTGAAGCATATGTGAGGGGGCATACGATGGGGTGGGCGTGGGGTTGGAATATCATCATTCTGCGCGTGCGAGGTAGACAAAAGGTATGGAAATAGACGTTTTGCGGTCTTTGTGGCCCACTAGTGGTCCTATGAAGTCGTATGAGGTATCAATATGAAGCATTCGTAAAGGCGTATCTACCGGGATGGGTGTGACGTGGAACTCACATCATTTTGTGCATGCGCAGTAGACAAGGGTGTGAAAATAGACGTTTTGGGATCCAGGGGAGCCCCTAATGGACCGATGGGGTTGTATGGGGTATCAATGTGAAGCATATGTGAGTCGACCGTTTTCAACTTTCTGCGCATGCACAGACAGGGAATTGTGGGAAACGTGTATGGAAATAGACGCTTTGGGGTCTTGGTGGCCCATGATTGGTCCTATGGAGTCCTATGAGGCATCAATGTGAAGCATTCGTAAAGGAGCATCCACCGGCCGTTGTCGACATTCTGCACATGCGCAGATAGGGAATTGTGGGAAAGTGGCAATGGAATGGACATTTTGGGGCCTATTTGGGCCCCTAATCGTCCGATGGGGTCGAGTGAGGTACCGTTGTGAAGAATACGCGAGGGGGCATCCGCCTGGACTAGTAGGCGTCATTCTGCGCATGCGCAGTAGACAAAGTGTATGGAAATAGACGTTGGGGTCTAGGTGCACCACCAATGGTTCAGTGGAGTTGAGTGAGGTATCAATGTAAAGCAGTCGTGAGGGAGCATCCGCCTGGACTAGTGTGTCGTCTGTGTTCGACATTCTGCGCATGCGCAGACAGGGAATTGTGGGAAAAGGGTATGGAAATAGACGTTTCGGGGTCGAGGTGATCCCCTAGTGAGCCGATGGAGTCTTATGAGGTATCGTTGTGAAGCATTCGTGAAGGAGCATCCGCGTGGACAAGTGTGTCGCTCGTGTTCTACATTCTGCGCATGCGTAGACAGGAAATTGTGGGAAAAGGGAATGGAAATAGACGTTTTGGGGTTTAGGTGGGCCACTATTGGTCCGTTGGAGTCGAGTGAGGTATCTATGTGAAGCATATGTGAGGGGGCATCCGACTGGGTGGATGTGGGGTAGGAATATCATCATTCTGCGCAGGCAGGCCGTATTATGGAAATATACCTTTTGGGGCCGATATAGACCACTAGTGGTCCAAATGGGTTGTGGGAGGTGTCAAAGTGACGCTTTTGTGGGACAGAGTCAGAATGGCGTGCTTTTTATTGCAAGTCGCGTCAATCTGCGCATGCGCAGTTGGGTGTCGTAAGTAAAGTGGCCTTTTTGAGGCAGTGAAGGAAGGTATTTGGTGTAGAGATGGGCCACTATTGCCCCGAATGCTTCGTGTGGGGTGTTATTTTACAGCTCCCGGGGTGTAGACCACGATTTGAAGGATGTCCATGCATCTTTGACGTCATCGGTGACGTCGTCAGTACGAGTATTAGCCAAAGTGGGGGGGGGGGGGGGTTTGAGGGCGGTAAAGGAAGGTATTTGGTGTAGAAATGGACCATCCTTAGTCCCAATGCGTCGTGTGAAGTGGCATCTTGTAGCAACGCCCTAGCCTAAGGGTGCACTTCAGGGATTCTTCTATTCGGCATGGAATAGACTATGGGTCCGTTTTTCGGCCACCAGTTGTCGTAAAACCTTCAACCCAAATCACTTATATGTATATATTTTCTGAAAGAGCATGATGAAACTATTATTTTAAGATATAGCACTGCTATGTTATAGACAAATTAAACTCTAACATTCTCCTCCATTCTTGCTTCATTTTTTCTAGAAAGCCCCTTAAAATGTCGAAAAATTGTCAAATTCGGCTCAATTTCCAGAAAAATCTGTGAGAGCGATTTCAATTAAACTTCTTAATCACGTTCCCTGGTCCGGTCTCAACTTAAAAAGGCAAACAAAAGTGGGGGTCAACCTGCCCGTTTTTGTCAGATTTCCTTCCCGTAAATGAGTCCCGATTTTTAGGCACACCCAAGGGGTATAACTGAGACAGGACAAAATTTACTCCATGATCTCGATCAGCGTGTAGACGAAGCCAGTCCTCGATCTGTACGTACTCGTTTGCAGCGTTGATAATGCTGAATAGGATGGTATTATAGATATAAGCTATTAAGAAGACAAGAAGAATTATGATGTAGCAGAACAAGGGCAGTCAATCGTATTATGAGATTAGACCTGGGCCATCACTACGAAACTGTGGAGGGCCACCTAACGCCTTGACGCCATGATATAGACCGAAGAGAGAACAACAACAACAACAAGGATGAGAGAACAACAACAAGTTTTTTATATAGTTTATTCTCTCCAATGTTACATCATACCCACGCTTGGGGAGCCGCGTTGGGCAGGTTTACAATACAAGTAGCCTCTTGTCCAATCAGAGTCCGCCATTTGGCACTGCATCTGTCATACTCGTTCTTGCCCGTTACATGTATTCTCAGTTGCTCTTGTCCTATCAAAAGACCCATTTCAGAAAGTCCTATCTTCGGCCATGTTCGCTCTGAACCGTTTGTTCTATAGTGTAGAGATGGACAATCCTTGGTCCGAATGCGTCGTGGAAAGTGTCATCTTGCAGTTCTCGGGGTGTAGACTCCAGTTGAGGGATGTCCACAGCATCTGTGACGTCATCGGTGACGTCATCAGTACGAGTAGTAGCGAAAGAACATGTTTTATAATTGGCTCAGTGCCAATTTTTCCCACGATTTGCGGGATGTCCACAGCATCTGTCACGTCATTGGTGACGTCATCAGTACGAGTGGTAGCGAAATTTTGATTAGTCGTCCAATACATATGGAATGATGAGGGACACGAGTTAATCTCTATATGTACAGACACCACCACACACCAATAATACCATACACACGCACACACTACCACACCCCACCACACACCACCATCACCACCAGTGGTGGAAGAGCTCTTGGATCGGAGCTCTTGGAGCTCAAATATTGTGGAGCTCAGAGCTCGGAAATGACGTCATCGCATGCATGCGCGCGTACCTGTGGTGCACCCGCACCCTGGTGTACCCTATTCCCTACGGGCTATAGGGTACAGGGTGCACCCACAGGACACTTCGCACGACGCATTCGGACCAAGGATGGTCCATCTCTACACCATAGAACAAACGGTTCAGAGCGAACATGGCCGAAGATAGGACTTTCTGAAATGGCTTTTTCTGATTGGACAAGAGCAGCTGAGAATACATCTAACGGGGGAGAACGAGTATGACAGATGCAGTGCCAAATGGCAGCATCTGATTGGACAAGAAGCTACTTGTATTGTAAATCTGCCCAACGCAGCTCCCCCAGCGTGGGTATGATGTAACATTGGGGAGGATAAACTATATGAACAAACTTGTTGTTCTCTCATCCTTGTTGTTGTTGTTGTTCTCTCTTCGGTCTATATCATTGGGTCAAGATGTTAGGCTAGGGCGTTGCTACAAGATGCCGCTTCACACGACGCATTCGGAGTAAGGATGGTCCATTTCTACACCAAATACCTTCCTTCACCGCCCTCAAAACCCCCACTTTGGCTACTACTCGTACTGATGACGTCATCGATGACGTTAGAGATGCAGTGGACAACCTTCGAATCGGGGTCTACAGAATAGCTACAAAATAACACCCCACACGACGCATTCGGAGCAATACTGGTCCATCTCTACACCAAATACCTTCCTTCACTTCCCCAAAAAGCCCACTTTACTAACGACACCCAACTGTGCATGCGCAGATTGACGCAACTTGCAATAAAAAGCACGCCATTCAGACCCCACAAAAGCGTCACTTTGACACCTCCCACAACCCATTTGGACCACTAGTGGTCCATATCGGCCCAAAAGGTCTATTTCCATACTACGGCCTGCCTGCGCATGCGAGGAATGATGATATTCCTACCCCACATCCACCTAGCCGGATGTCCCCTCAGATATGCTTCACGTAGATACCTCACTCGGCTCCAACGGATCAATAGTGGCTCACCTAAACCCCAAAACGTCTATTTCCATTCGCTTTTCCCACAATTCCCTGTCTACGCATGCGCAGAATGTTGAACACGAGCGACGCATTCATCCATGCGGATGCTCCTTCACGAATGCTTCACAACGATACCTCATCAGACTCCATCGGCTCACTAGAGGCTCACCTCGACCGCAAAACGTCTATTTCCATACACTTTTCTCACAATTCCCTGTCTGCGCATGCGCAGAATGTCGAACACAGACGACACACTAGTCCAGGCGGATGCTCCCTCACGACTGCTTTACATTGATACCTCACTCAACTCCATTGAACCATTAGTGGCGCACCTAGACCCCAAAACGTCTATTTCCATACACTTTGTCTACTGCGCATGCGCAGAATGACGTCAGTTCCACGTCATACTAGTCCAGACCGATGCCGCCTCGCGTATCCTTCACAACGATGCCTCACTCGATCCCATCGGACGAATAGAGGCCCAAATAGACCCCAAAATGTCCATTCCAATGCCCCTTTCCCACAGTTCTCTACATGCGCATGCGCAGAATGCTGACAACGGCCGAGACACCAGTCCAGGTGGATGCTCCTTTACGAATGCTTCACACTGATACCTAACACGACCCCATCGGTCCATTAGGGGCTCCCCTCGATCGCAAAACGTCTATTTTCACACCTTTGTTCTACTGCACATGCGCAGAATGACGTCAGTTCCACGTCAGGCCCATCCCGGTAGATGCGCCTTTACGAATACTTCTCATACGACTCCATAGGACCAATAGGGGCCACAAAGATCCCAAAGCGTTTATTTCCATACACTTTTCCCACAATTCCCTGTATGCGCATGCGCAGAATGTTGAAAACGGTCGACACACGGTCCAGGCGGATGCCCCCTCAGATATGCTTCACATTGATACCCAATACGACCCCATCGGTCCATTAGGGGCTCCCCTAGATCGCAAAACGTCTATTTTCACACCCTTGGTTTACTGCGCATGCGCAGAATGACGTCAGTTCCACGTCAGATCCATCCCGGTAGATGCGCCTTTACGAATGCTTCTCATATGACTCCATAGGACCACTAGTGGCCCACAAAGACCGCAAAACGTCTATTTCCATACCCTTTGTCTACCGCGCATGCTCAGAATGACGATATTCCAACCCCACACCCATCCCATCGGATGCCCTCACATATGCTTCACAGTGATACCTCACTCGTCTCCATCGGACCACTAGTGGCTCCCCTAGACCCCAAAACGTCTATTTCCATACCCTTTGTCCACCGCGCATGCGCAGAATGACGATATTTCAACCCCATATCCAGCCCATCAGAGGCCCCTTCACGAATGCTTCACATTGGTACCTCACACGACCCGATCGAAACATGCAGCGTATTTGAAGTGTGGGGACTACTTTTTCTCCGCGGAGGCAGACCGCATCACCGCCAGACATGACCGCATCACCGCGGAGGAATACAAATGTCACTTGACCTTGTAACCGCGTTCAAGAGAATAAGCCGCTGCCACATTGGTAAAGTTTTTTACCAAATTCAAGATGGCGGCCAAACTCGGCAGAGGTCAATTTCCAATCTCCAGCGCCAACACCTTAAGTTGAAAAGAGGTGAATGTTACCTTTTTTCTGTAGACAATACTACTTGCCAACGAGTTCAGCTGAAACTTATACGCGTCTGGAGGCTATGGTTGTCACTGTGAACCGTCAAACTTTATCTACACACTATGCAAGCATATTGTTACTTGTAACTTTGATATAGTGATTGTGGAAGACCTAAAAACACTCCTGTTGAAGAGACCTACATATAGTGAACCGAAAAGAATAAACCTGAAGGCCGACCAGAAGATAGTCCTGACTGCAATGGAAGAGCACATCAAAGCCATAAAAAATTGAACCTGAAATACTAGCTGATCATTGGCTGGCATTCACCGAGAGCAAGGTCGTTGAAACAATCTGCCATATTAATGGAGGTACCCTTCCCCAAGCATGACAGGTACTGAGAAATCTTAATTCGCATAAAGTTCTAGCAACTCTCCAGAATAAATTCGTCATAGTTCCATCAGGCAAAGGTACAAATACTATAATATTCAAATGCAAACATTTTCTTGACTCTCTATACAACAAACGCTCATCGGGATCACATTGAACGTCTTGGTTAGTTAACAATGTGGGTGTTCAAGAAAATTGATCGCGGATATATTAATGTCGACAAAATGGCATTCTTTAGCTTCACTACATACACATTATACATTTGTCAACATAATATAGGTATTCCAATGGTTATTTATTGCGCATCGATTTGGCTTCTGAATTCGACTATATGCAGACGCTTCTAAAAACCGATCATTTTAAAGCCCGTTCCTTCTCATTCGCCTAGTCGACAGTCTTCGTGTGGATAATCGATACACAAATGACGCAGTGAAGCAATTATATTCACCATCATTGGATTTCAGGGAAACAACAGATATCACTAACGATTATCCACGGCGAGAACGGGCTCGAAGCATCTGCATAAAGTCGTATTGTTAAGAGAACAGATGTGGATCAGCAAATAGGGTTGCGCAATTAGTACGCATAGGGATACCTATATGTAGGGGTATAGCTGTATAGAACACGTAGTTTATGGAACTGGGACGGTCTAAGGGGCTCTGTTCGGCAATTCGGGTGTGTTTTAAAGTGACCACCAGGTAGAGCTTGTCGTCACTGCTTTCTCGTAATAAACAAAAGTGTTCAGCCGTAATTTAGCTCCCTCGTTTCATCTTTTTTCAGATAAGAGGATCCTCGGTAATAGTAATAGTACTAGATAGTAATAGTACTAGATAGTAATAGTACTAGATAGGTTTTATAACCGTCTTCAACGGAATAAACACTGGCAAACAATGCAAACAGCATGGTAGATCATGTCGTCATGTGTTGTCCGAAAGCTGAATGTGTGTCATACATCAAACATTATTAATATGCAACTAACCTAGACCATGAAGTAAGACCTTTAGTTACCTGTGAATGAACCCATATTAGTGGCAGACGAACATAATAATTATCGGATGTGAATGAACTAATTGCACGCGCTTGTTCCTTCATAGATATGTACTTTCATTTTCCATGTTGGCTGGAGATGATTGAAGGGGAACAAATCTTACCGACTAAACCCATTTTTCGAGCTGTTGTCTTTGTGATGTCTATCATCAGTAAGATCGAAAATGTTCGGCTTTGGCATGATCAGGGGAAACAACTCTTCGAGGCAAATTACATTATGGGAGATTTTTTGACATTATTACTGGAGAAAAATGCGCTGTGAAACAGGATGAGGTTAATGTTCTATTTTAAGATTGGATTATCATCATTTTAGTAATTAGCTGATTAATTGAAACTAATCAGACACATCATTCAATTTATTATTCGATCTGAATTAAATATAATTAGGCAGATAATTATTAAATATTACAAGTCTTGAAATTATACCACATTTTTACTGTCAGGTTGACATGGAATAGATAACACATTTCAATTGGATTTGAGTCACTTTTTAATAACATAACAGAATACAGAACTATGCAAGTGTTAAGCGAATGGCATTTTATTATGAAGTAATTACAGACATGGGAACAGAGATTTCACGATATTTTATTAGGAATAAAATATTCAATCTATGTGATGTCATCATTATTAAATAAGCATGTGATATCATTATTATTAAATAAGCCAAGTCGT